>JASDQU010014452.1:99635-122979 GCA_032191745.1 Picea mariana
TTACAAATTCATGAAGAAGCTTATCAAACCCTAGTTGTAAACCTTCCAATGATAAAAAGCACCATGCAATATGCCAAAGATAATCCTCCAAGTGTAGCGCCTCACTCCAAAAAGACAAGAATAACCAAGACAAGAGCTAAAAGAGTCACTCTCACAAGAGAGCAAGTTGTGTTATATCCAAATGAGGGTAAAACGTCCTCAATTTATATCATCCTCATGACCTTTAATTAACAAAATAGGTCATGAAAAACAGCCGACAAGGTTGACTTAACATTATTCAATTATTTGTCACATTAAATGCTAAAAATGCCAAAATGATCTAAAAATGGAGACGTCGGGCCCCTATAAGGGAGATGTTGGCCCCTTTAGGGCATAATCATCATCCAGCAAGCCAGACGTTGGCCCCTCTAGGGCTCCTGCAACCTGCTATGTGTGCCAAACAAGCCCAGCACACTGCCATCTACTCCAGAAAACGTCCAGCCTGTCCTAGGTGGCATCCTATCCATCAAGGCCATCATCCCATCTGCAAGGGGATGATCCCCATAGGTCAAATCTCTGCCAAAACATCCTGATGAGGGTGTCCTTCTTCTTCTCCATGCAAGGGCTCGTCATAACTCTGTCCTGCCTCTGTCATCCCAGCAACCATCTGATGGGCTCTTCAGCCCCACAGAGGTCCGAGCTAATCATCTCCCCATGTGCACCGATCCTCTAGTACCTGTCCACCGGGTATGGTCCTGCACATCAAAGACTACGCCCTCCATGGGCTCATCAGTCCTAGACATCATAGCAATGTAAATCATATCTCATTATTAAAGTTATCAAATATATGCAAGAAATCCCTAACATATCATCTAAGAGCTCAAAGACATTACACCGATCTACTATACAAATCTAAGGAAACCGACAGAAAAACCTATTGGGCTAATACCCACAAGAGATGGAAAGTTTCCTCAAAGGATCATTCAAGCCATGTGTAATGAGGTGATATGGTTTTAGGGATGTCCAATCATAGTAAGACCAAGGGCTGGTGCCTTTATAGGAGGCGAGTTGTACTCGTCATGGATGCATTTTTTCCAAGCCCTTTATTGCCTTATCTTTCTTTATTTCTTTTTTACTACAAGGTTTGACGAAGAGGACACTGCCTTGGCTTGGTGGCCAGAGCTGATAGCGTTACCCGCTAGTATCTTCGCAGAAATGAGAAGGATGGCTCGTGATGAGACCCCCTTTCCTTTGGCCATGCAACCAAAGGTCACTGCCCTGGTTTGGTGACCAGATAGTGGCAATGTCATACTGCTAAATACCTATGAACATAATGGGCCGGCTCGTGATGAGACCTCCCATCCTCTTGGTTAGGTCTTGCATTTATTTATCATTTTTCTTAGGGTCCCTTAGTTTCTCATCAAGAGGCTCTTTATTGCCTTCTCGGGGATCCCCTGGGCGAAGCATCTCTAGGTTTTATTTCCTATGGATTTTATCTTTTACCAGCTTCTTTTACCCCCCTGGGCCTTTAGCCCCTTCTTCCCACAAGACAAGATGTAACCCTGAAAGGTCATCCTAATGGCCAGACTAGGGGAATGGGATGGATGAGTGGGGTATAAGATGTAAAAGTGATAAGATGGTGGGAGCAGACGATGGCTCTGCAAATCCCCCTCGGTGGCTAACCAAAAACCCATGAATACCAGCTTGCTAAGTTACCCCATAAATCACCCTAACAATGGTCAAGTGGATTAGTGTAAGATCCAAGCAGTCATCCGAAATGAAAGGAACCTAATGCATATATAAGAAGGTTATAACAATCAAATATGACACATACCATGATACCTCGGACCAATTACCTCATGGAGCAAGAGTCCTCTCCAATGCAAGCCCAGGCCGGTAGTGATGGAAGCTGCTACTGTTGAAAGGACAAATCTGGCTGAGAAGAAGAAAGATGGGCCCTCCAGGGCCATGCTCAAGTCAATCTGCTCTCGTACTCCATGTCTAGGACCATGTGGGCCTCGAGACATGATCTCCTAGTTATCCCTAGATATCAGGGATAACAAGCCTTATAATCCTTATACAGGTGGTGAACAAGGTTTATGCTTGTTGAACAACAACAAGATATTGGCAATCAAGTAAGCAGAAAATCCTTTGACAGAGCTCAGTAGGCAAAGTTCCCATTCTGGCGACAGGAAAGAAAGCAAAAACGACTTCAAATTCGATCTCAAATCTGATACTTCTGATTTGTCAAAGAACTGGCATTCAAAAGAAATAAATACCAAGTTTGATGCTCGCACAAATCTAGATGCCCACGTGGTTCCAATCCAAATGTTCTATTGAACGTCAAGCCGCAGCAAAATGTCCAAATATTTCCACAATGACCAGAATCAAGTCTGTAAGAAATGTCCAAATGTCTCTCTTTTGCAAAAGCTTATATGTGGCTGAACTAAATGGAATATTTCCCCATGGCAGGATCAATTCAATCCCCAACCAACTAAACAATTTCTAGTTAGCAATCTTAGCCACCCAATGGCCAAAATTAGAGTATTGAGGTTAATATTGTCAAACCGATATGGATTAAATCTACAATTCCTATTCAACTAAGATGAACTCCAAAGATAGGCCATGGCCAAATGGTCAAAAATGTACTGCAAGCAAGCGTGTGTGTGTTTGTACTTTTCAAAATTTGAATACAGACTAGACAACATATAATACAAAACCCAGTCCCCAACTCATCCACACCATTTCAAGAAAATGTAAGCTCATTTAATTGTAATGGTATCTTAATATCACACACCCAATTAGCATAAATGAAAATAAAGGACACGTATCGGACTCACAACATTTTGATCCCAGCATGCAAGTCATATTGATTAGAAGTCTATGAATACTCAAGCCTGGGAAGATCCAAGAAGCTCGTAATACCAGAGGCCTATTCTACAACAAAAGAATTTTCTGCAAAATGATTGTGTTTCCCTTCCTGTTTACAAATCCTAATCCCTGTGGGTATTACCCTAATGTCGATGTACACGAAGCAGAGGAAAAAGACAATGAGGGAAGACTAAACAATATACTCATATTGTAAACTTGCAATGAAAAGTTCTGAGTTGCAACGCAAGAACAGGCCGGATCTGGGGACAGTTGTGCTGCCAGAACTTCAGAGATTGAAAGATCTTGCAAAATCCCAATGTGAAGTTAAGGGAATGGGCAATTCCACAATCAACAAACCAATTTCCATTAAAACTGTCTGAGTGTGTCAATGCCCAAAGATTTCCTTTGTCTGCAATTCTTTAAGGCAAAATCACGTTGAAAACCACAGAGGCAGGGGATTGAAGGATGGAAGAATGAGAAGTACAAACAAATATAAAAGAAAAACAGAGAGCCACATAATCCAGAGCAGCCTAACATCAATCGTCAAAACACATCTTCAACATGCACAATCACATAATAATGCAGCACATATCATGCTACTTTCAGTAAATCCTAATATTAAGCACCTTCGCAACAGTTTGCCATTTTCACAAGCCAAAAACACATATCCTGACAATATTTAAGACATCAAATCTTGTATAAAATGTAAATTTTATATAGTCCCTAGAATTTTCTTAACTAGGCGCAGCCTTCTATAAACCAAATATATAAATAATTTACCAGAAATAGAGAGTGAGCGATTTTTCCACAGTGGACGCTAGGGCTATGATACCACCAGGGTGAAGCAGGGATAATTAACTCTGAAATTCCAACTCAAACCAGTGTTTTCTTCTGTAGATTTTGACTCAAACCAGTGTTTTATTCTGTCGATTTCTTGATGACAGAGCAGCACTAAGGCACCTACATACCTACCCCACACAACACAAGGAGCACCTCCTTCTCTGTTGTTCAGTGCCTAAGAAACTACTCATTCTTGTGCTATTCAATGTGTGCATAGAAGGTCCAGGCTGGTATCTCAAGTTTTTAGGAGAGTTCTCCATGGTTTCTTGGTTTTTTCTCAAAGCTACAAGCTTCCATTCATGGAAGGTTGATCTATCATGGGCTTTGGCTCCCTTTTTCCCATGTCTAACCTCTCAAAACTCTTTCTCCCTCCTTTTTCTAATATCTCTCATCTCTTCATTCTAATTTCCTCATGCATCATGGCTAGAGAATTCAAACTCAACTTCTCTTCCTAGTTCCAAGAATGTAAGGGAGACAATTTGCTAAATTTTAGGAGTAGTGGCTTAGATTGAGGAATTTGTTTCCTCCACTCCTCTTACTCCTCTTTTCTTTGAATTTCCAATTTGAAAATGGATGAGGGTTCAAGATAGTATAAGGTAGTTGATTTAGACATAACCCCCCTTATACCCCCTCGCCTTTCCCTTCTTGATATCATAGCCCCTTTAGGCGCTCAAGCTCAGTTGATTTTGACATTTCCTCTTTATTAACTACAAAACAGAAAACTTGCATATTCATAATACCATGGTGTATCTGTCCCATGGAGTTAGTGCAGCAAAGTTATAAAGTATCTATGCAAAGTATTTAAAAATTTAAGTACAATTAAATCCACAAGAAAAAATTGGGAAATTACAATAGTGGACCTTATTTAATAATAGCAAACATAGTGGAGATAGTCCATATTACATTGAAATTTGGTATCCACTATTATTACTCTAATGGTCCCTTCAACCCCTCAATACACCCCTAGAGAGGATTCATACACTCCACGCCCCTTAGAAAAGTATTTCCCTCAACGTTTATAGTGAAGAAGTACAACCATAAGCTAGGGTCCCATGAATGAGTGTTAACTATAATGTGAAAGTAAGTCAAGGAACCAAGTTCCCATGTACAAGTGTTAGTGATCATGCTGAAATAGTCGAAGAAGATACACCATAAAACTAGGTCCCATCTACAAGTGATTACCATAATGATGGATTAGCTAGTGTCATATGTCCAAGTACTAACTACAATACTGAAGTAATTCAAGGAGCTCATTCATAAACTCAAGTCCCATGTCCAAGTGGTCATGTTGACTCCCCGTGAAAGATACCTGAGCTTAATACATGGCTGAGAATGGTATTCCAAATGCCTAATATGATCACCTGGATCCAAATATATAGATCCATCCATATCCAAAAAATCATCCACATAATTGCCAAAGGTCATATGGGGATTTGGAAGGAAACTACCAATAGAGAATATGCAAACTGGAAACTGGTAGCCATAACCTTATCCTATCCTCCTTATGTGATGCTCTCTACATATGGTGTAGTAGATTCATCAAATAGAAGGTGAAAGTAGTTGTCATCCCAGAACTGGAAACTATCCATGTATTAGTTATCACAATAATTCTCTAATTTATACCATGAATTTGTCTCTTGCACACTCCTTTTCAATATGTCTCCAAAGTTCCAACCTTTGGATTGCTTCATAGACTTCGTGTATTTTTATATTTTGTGCTATAAATGGAATCGCTCTATACAAACTACTTTACGATGTGAAAATTCATCTACTTTAAGTAACCATTGTTGGATATTCTCTTCACATTCTATACAAAGTTCAAGAAACTTATAAGAGGGGATTCTTCCACATAATATTCTTAGAACCTTGGATATTCCTCAATGATGGAGGCTAATATGTCCATGTAAAATGCCATAATCTACTAGAAGTATGAGACATATGGTTTGTGGGAAGAAATTTTGTAAGGGTTGTAGTGCAGTTGATTTTGATTGGAAGCATAACATATAATATAGTAAATCAAACCCCCAAAAATCATTTATCCAATTGCTATGGTTTGGTTGCAATATGGGAAACCCATCAAAATATTTGTTCTCTATAATCCACATGGTCTTCACGAAAAACCCTAAAATAGATTGTTTGAAATCAACAATATCTTCATTTTTGAGACTCTGATTTGGATGATGTTTTTTATTAACTTCAGTGTTTTTCTGAGGGTAACTTAGATATAAAAGTGGTTTCTTCAAATTCTACTCAAAAATCTACAAAAATTGATCTCAGTGTCATGGCCCTGTTTTTCTCATTGGAAACATACAAAATAGGGTGGTTCATTGTTTTGGGCCCAAGAAAGAGCTATGATTCCAATTGTAGTGATCCTTAACCCTCAAACTTGAATAACAAAAGAGATACCAAAAATTTTGCACTCTTTATTAATATAAAAAACCCTTAAGGTAGGGAAACACCTTACAATGATCCTTTTATGGAAGGAATCCACTCATGTTCACCTACCTCTTAAGGTTGGGAGACCTCTTAATGAGCGAAGTTCCAAATACAATATCATTCCACACATCATAAGAAGAACTTTGTCCCTTAAGTATAGCTAACAAAAAAATTGTAATCATAACAACATCCTAACTATCTAGTGGACCTTTTTTAATGAGGCCACATTATATTTATCCAATACTAACAACCATAGTGCAACTTATTTAATAATAACAAGCATAGTAGACCTAGTCTAGCTTACATTGAATGACCTCCATTATTATTACTTCAATGGGCCCTTTGGCCCCTCATTACACCCCTATGGAGGATCTCAACAATGGTTAATATTGAGTTTTGTAGAGAGGGTCAATCAATACTACTGAAATTATTTATTTTGTGTTAATATTTTCATTTCAATTTGCTTCCTCTAAAGGGGCTTGCACTAAAAGAAAAAAAAATGTCATGAAAAACACATCACAAAAAAAAAAACTGAAATTAGGGATCCATCTCATTAAACCAAAACATCCATTTTTTTAGCAAAAAACATATCTATATATATTCATATTTCCCACACACACACATTAGATAGATTTTGTTTTGTTGACCAAGAGACATGTTTATGAAAACAAGATGTGATATCACCATGTGGATGGTTTGGTCTATTTTCAAGTTATTCTTTGTCAATTTCTAAAACAATAGTAATCAAAGCTAGTAATCAAAGCTAGGAAATCCTCATCAAGGGCCCCTCATAATCTTGATCTCCATGGTGTGGAAAGAGGCATCTTTTGTTGGTTCAATTTCCCATTGATTATTCACCAGACTAATTTAACAGTGACTATATCAACATTGGTTGGAATACTACTATTCTTGGGCAAGTCCAACTAAATTCCCTTAGGGGAGTCTTGGACCACTTCCTTTGTGTGGGTTTCCTTCTTCCATCAAGGCCACTTTAAGAGCCCAAAAGCATTAGTCATGAGAAAGGGTCAACCCCTCCTATAAACTATACGGGGTACTCTCTATTTTATCCAAGTGAATTTGTGTATCCCACTCTCTTTATACTAAGTGGTGATCACATATTACAAGGTAAAAGGTGTGAACCTAAATATGAGGACCTTCAAAATTACATGATACCCTTGATAGCATGTTAAATTAGATAAAATTATATAATAACTTACAAGGTTAATGTGTGATCCTTTTGTTAGTTTACCCAACACATATCAAACTAGATAACACAACAAAATAGAGGGTTGTCCTAAACATACAACCTTCAGAAATTGAATTTCCAACACCCAATTTGCTCCTAAAACGATACCAGGATCTCTAGAAAAATCATAATTTCATTTCCTGGGTATTTTTCTAGTCCTCGTGCACATTTTATTATCGTTGTATTATATTTTTATTCTGCTATATTGGATTTTCAGCTTCAAGTAATTTCACCCAACCTTACTTCTATCTTTTATGTTGCATTTTTAGAGCTAGGATGAGCTTATTTTAGTGTAAACAATGTGTCGTTCATATTTATTGTTTTTTGTTAATAAATTCTAGCCATATTAAAAGACATGGTTGTAGGTTTTAAAGGAATAATTAAATCGCTTTTATTGTGGAATTGCATAAACAAATCATCAAATAAGTCTTCCTAAATCTAGAGCTAGTCTAGTTCAACTTGCAAAGCTATATTGCTCTTATTAGTTTGTTGGTCCACAAAACAATGAGCTTTTCATTCACATCCACTACACATATTCACCACTTCCCAAAATTTGCATCCCTCTGGGGAGATAAGGGAGGAAAATAACCAAGGTGAGTGTTCCTAAGAGAGCTTGCACACAAGTCCCTCACCTCTCATTCTTCCACCTTTCACTACCACAGACACAAGACCATTTGAGGTGTAGGTAATATGTGCCTTCTGCCAAGATATCAAGAGACTTGTAACTAGATAGACTACTGAATAAGTAGGATCCATCCCCGCTGAATGGATTTTATTATAAAAGAAATATTTGATGTCGATGTTATAATACTCTATCCCTGCTAGCACTACTTATTTATGCCCACTTTGTTTGGCATTATTTCAACCATTCCCTCGTGACTATGTTAAAAGTTTCAATATGGATAATTGTACCACTACCAAATTTTAAAACCTCGCCTTGATTAGTAACTTGTATATCATCATAATTGAATGCATTTCCTCTATATTCTACTAATGAAGTAGATCTTTGTCTATGTTCATCCTCATCTTGTGCTCTAAGCTCAAACATTAATATGCACATCATAGAATGAATAAGTTCCATAAAATGTAGTATATTGGATTCAATTAAACTAAATTTCTCTTAAAAATATAGGATAAATCACATCACGGCTAACATGCTCAAATCTACTATGACTAAGATCCATATAACTTTTATCCCATTATATATAATACAAGAAATTGATATCTAAGTGTCATCTCTCTTTTTTGTTATAGTCTTTAGAAATCATGTAATTTTTTTCCTCAATCTTTTTTGCAACATAAAAAAGATTACTTAGTAATTATTAGAATTATAAATGCAACTCTTTGTGAAAAAAATATATATTTCTCAATATTATATAATATCAAAGTATGTAATTACAATTCAGGGGTCTAATTGCTATTAACAAAGTTACAAACTTGACAAGAACTCTCCAGAGTTCTCATTTTTTAAGATGTCATCCTTAGTGGTTCTTTTTACCCAAAAATCAAAAAGTGGCACTACTAGTAGCACCCTTTTTGTTAGGGAGGTTAGAATTGCGACCTGTGAACCCCCAAAAAAATTTGGTCAAGGGTTCTCGCCTCGAACCCCAGACATAAGGGATCTGGCCAACCCCCTAACACAACGAACAGAGTGTGCATATCGTTTCCAAGACCTTGGGACACATACCATGTAACATCCTACTCTTGTGCACACATGATTCGACTTATTCTTTGAGGACACTTATGTGCAAGTGATCCAGTTCATTATATGATTGATTGTTCGCTTATGGATTATGATGATGTTATGGATATGATGATATGTTATTTGATTATATATGTGTCGACAGGTGCTATTGATTGGTTTCTCTTGAGTGTACAGGGCTCTTAACAGATTGAGGATGTTGATGGCATCGATGGACCTCCTTGGACTCTGGATCGAGTTAGGGAGTGGACTGTTGTGGTTTGAGTATTTATGTTATTGCATATGTAACATATGACTGGTATATTATGATGTTGTTTTTGGATCGCTGACATGTTTCATTGATGGATGCAGGTTGACGATAACTTGCTAATCAGACTCACATTTAGAATAAAGGGGTCATGCACAATAACCAGAGATATTGAGGGAGAGGTGTGGCAGCAGCCCTGCCATAGCCTACTAGCAATCTCACCATGGCTCGAACTGTAGGTTAATGATTACCTAGTTCGAGATATCCACGATGTCGTGGGGGCAGATTGAGACAGTCGCTCACGAAGATTCTAAGGGGCGCGCAATAAGGAAAGGTCCTTATTCCATAGATGCCCTTAGTCTCCCACAAGGTCGCCTAACGGAGTATTGACTCCAAGGGTTCGACGTCTACCAAAATTAGTCAAAAGGCGAGTGGCACCCTTGGAGCACGTAGTGCATCTTGAAGGGCACGTCGCATAAATGGAACTTGAATGAAGGTGAGTGGCACCCTTGGAAAACGCAGTGCATCTTGAAGGGCACGTCGCGGTTTTAACACTGGTGAGTCAATGAACCTAAGTACCTAGAAAAAAATATCTCATTTTGACCTGGTCAGCCTTAAGATAATTGTTGCATGAGTAAAGTTTAAAAATTATAAAATTTCTCTTAAAAATAATTTTGCTAAGCCTAGTTGAATTTAAAGCCTAGGTCTAAGTAGGACTTGAGAACTAAACATTAATTAAGAAAGTAATAAAGAGGGGATGAAGAAAAATGGGGGGTAAAAATTTTAATTTAAAATTAATGGAGAATTAAATTATTTAAAAGATTAATTGTTGTTTATGTGCAAAACTTGCTAAATTCAAACTTAGACAAAAAGGGGAAATTAATTGCAAAAGGGATGCAGAACATAGAAGGAATCTAGTATAGAGAACTTTCATAAAATGGACTCAATTAAACTTTAAGAAAGACGTCATTCATTAAGGGAATGTGAGGGAATAAAGGGACATCGAAGAGCGTTTTTAGGAACACTTTTAGGTGGGTGAGGAAAATTAGAAATTGAAAATTTAATTAATTAAATTAATCAGGTGATAAGTGTACGGGGGAGAATTTTTCTAATAAAAAGAATTTAATATGCATTTTGGAAACTAGTCACTAAGAGAACTCTCTAAAAGAAATGGTGGAGGAGGGGAATGGATCATGTCTGGTATGCGTAAGGTTATGCTGCCGGATTTTACTCTTGATTGATTTTTCTTGTGGGAGTTGGGATACCCAACTTAAATAGAGAGTGGTCGAGTTGGGAGCTAGTTTTCTTTGGTTGTGTGTGTGGGGCCCCTTTGCAACTCGTGGGGCTCAGGGGGAAGAAGAGTACCCCTAGCATTGGCTGGGAGGTACCGGTGAGGTCTCAGCGGTTAACAAACAGGAGTTGGATAGAGCAAAAGCACGGGACAACCACTTCGGATTATGCACCTTCGGTTATGGTACCTTTAATTTTGTTAAATTTGTGTTTTATTCTGCATTTGATCTCGTCGAAATTTGTGAAATTCGATGTTAAATTTTTGTTTTATTTTGCGTTAATCTCGTTGAAAAATTTGTGAAATTCTAGGTTTAAATTCTGTTCTTTTCTGCGTTTATTCTCGCCAATATTTGTATTTGAAAATAAATTAAAATTGTGTACATGGATTACTTATGGTTGGAAACTGTCAAGGACTTCTAAAATGAGTTGCGCGAGTTCTTTTTGACATTGTGACTTGTATTAAAATTTAGAATGATTGCCATCCCAATTTTTATTTGAATCAAGGAACTTTTCTCATCACTTTCTACCATTTAAAAATCCTTGGAATCTTCGTCTTGCTACAAGTTTTGATTAGTACTACTAATAGATTTTATGCATAATAGCCTGGTAATGGAGGAGCCGGCTCTTGTTTCTTATCCCCAAAGCCTTCCTGCCCTGTTTTTCACATCACCTTCCCATTTCCTGTTCCGTTTATGATAATATCTTTATCAGTGGTTTAATGAAGACCATTCTGTTGTGTCCAGTTGCGTTTGTGCGGGTGTTTATGTCGGGATTAGATGACACGATTATGTTCTTCCTTATGCCATGCAAATTGTAGAGAGATCTAGGCCTTCGTCGTGCTCCTCTTTCCATCCACAATACTAACCCTTAAACCTTTGTAGTTGTTTGATGTTGGGAGTACTAATGTTGAACTATTGGACACAAATGGGATTATTCTATGCTTGGAACTGACGGTTGTAATCTATCCTTATCAGTATGAATTTACAAAACTGCATATATTCAACACTCTTAAACGAATGCAAAAGAAGAAAGCAACCACACCCGGGAAGGAAATGTTATATGAACAGTAAAACACCTTCAATGCTGGAAGTCAGAAATGATAGTACAATGCAGGGTTGTAGTTAGTTCACTGGTGCTCCCAAAAGAAAAACAATGCCCTTTCTTTTTCGTATTATTGATTGACCTCTGCATTATTTTGCACTTCTGGGTGCTCTTCTTGTCTAACATCTCTGATGACGGTTGGCTATTTCTTAATATTAAAGATGAAGCGGTTAGATTGTTGCACTGCGTTTTTGGATGAGGAAAAACCCCATGCGCTTTCCTTCCTTCACCTCTACGTTGGGCAAGGTCCCTCTACGATTCTCGGATGTAAGAAAAACCTGTCGTTAACTCTCCTTCTCTGCGTTTCGCCCCATCACCAGCGTTTTAGCTTGTCTTTCACTGCGATTTGCAGGTTTATCACCTCTTTGCCTTCCCTTTGTTGCCCACGATTTTCTCCCTCAACGACTGTCCGCGATTTTGATTAAAAACTAATTTCGTATCACGCCAAAGAATTTGATTAAAAACGACATCCACTGGTTTGTGGTTGACAAATTTGGTTGTGCTCAGGCCATATCGAATCCATTTTACCACCTTCTTCTGAACAGTCCATGAAATCCGAGTATTTAATGATGAATGAAAGTTGGGAGGGTAGTCTTTTATGTAATTGTATGATGGTTATAAAATCTTCGGATCTCTTGTGCAAATGGATTGTATGTTTAAAGATAGTTAAATATTTTAGATTTCCTTAGGTTCTTGTAATCATTGTTAAGTATGATTAATTACGAGATTAGATTCTTTTGCGCCTTAGAAATAAAAGGGCTTGGATGCTCTTGCACAATAGATGACATGGACGTATGTTCGTGTAGATTCGGTTTATATCTAGCGCGCATGAAAATTAATGTATGAATGATAGTTTTAGATGTTAGTTTTTAGTTTATTTTAGTTATTTTTGAATGACGGTTTTAAATTCAGTTATCTCTTGCGCGCTTGAAAATTTAAGGTTTGAATGAAGCATTGTGTAATGTTTGGATTTCTCTCTTTGCACGCATTGGAAGGTTACTAAAATGATTGGTTGTTGGTTATTTATTTCTTGCGCCATGAAAAATGTATTGTAACGAATGATTGTTTGATATTATATTTCTCGCTCGCCATGGAAGTTTATGTTACTTTGTGTCGTCTTTCATTTTGATGTCGTCGAGTTGAGTTGCTATGATTTTCATTGTTGACATTATTTTCCTAATGAAAAAAAAACTTTACCTAATGTTTGTCGCTTTGTTGTCGTAACGGTGGCTCGTTACACACCAATCGTTCAAAACCACCTAGTGGAATTGGCATCCCCAACCATAGGCCAAGGCCATAAAAAACACCTTGAACTCATGCATCCAAGGCCACAAACAACACCTTGAACTTACATGAAATCTTAAACCACAAACAACACCTTAGTTGAAATATTAGAACCATTAGGGTTTTTGGAGAAGTAGGTATCATTATGAAGACTTGGACCAAGGTCAAGTGATGAAACTTGCTCATTATGCCTAAAAAGTAGCTTGCAGGGATCAAAAGCCATCAATGGGTCCTAAAACCGCCACAAATGATCTATCTATGGGATATTTATCCTTAGAGTTTCAACATGGACACCATTATAAGGTTTCAAACACCAAGTATGGGCCATGGGGAATTAGACATGGTCAAGGGAGGAAAATCAAGCATTAGAACCTAAAGTAAGCTTTCAAGCATCCAAATCCAATAACAATGCTTTTAACCACCACATGTAATGTCTTGAGAGTATCATATCCCTGAATAATCTCTCTCTCTCTCTCTCTCTCTCTCTCTCTCTCTCTTAAGGATGATACCTACTTCTCCAAATCCCCTAATGGTGCCAATATTCCCACTAAGAGGTAAAGGATACACTTGGGAGGTCATGTGTGTGGGTTCAAGGTGTTGTTTGTGGCATTAGATGCATGAGTTCAAGGTGTTTTTTATTGGCTTGGCCTATGGTTGGGGATGTTGGTGCCACTAGGTGTTTTTGAACAATAGGCATGTGTCCTAGGGTCTTGGAAACAATATTCACGCATCATTTATTGCACCGGGGGGGGTCACAAGGGGGGCCACCCAAGCCCCCCATGTCTGAGGTTTAGGGGTGGGAGCCTCCAACCAAAATTTTTGGGATGTTCCTTCAAAGGTTTAAAACTTACAAGGATGTAACAAGTGATTCTTTATCACTTCTCGAGTGCTCTAGTTTCCTACCCTTGGTAGGGCTTATCCTAACTCTATGGTATCCCACAGAGTCATAGTGGGTACTCATTGCATGTTGAATTTAATATGCATCCAACGAGTGTCTACACTTGAAATTTGAGTAAACCTATAAGGAGATAAGTCTAAAATATAATTAAAAAACCAGTTTTCTTCCGTTCCCTCTAAAAATATTTACCCTTATGGTTTTCATCATCATCATGAATCTTATTGGTTTATTTAAAGTTGATTTTGATAGTACATTTTTTGTTTTGAGACCCATTTGTTACCTCAAAATTCCCTTAATGGGTGGCCACAAGCTAGGAAAGAGAAGCCAAGGGATTACAAACCCCATTGTAGCTAGACATATCCCTAAGCATGAAGGCATTAGTTTTGGTGGAAAAAAGGATGCAAGTACAAGTTTTAGTTTTGGTGGAAAAAAGGATGCAAGTACAAGTTTTCCTTAAGCTAAGACCACCAAGATAACCATTGTCAAGGCAAGAGGGATCAAAGAAGAAGCCATTTCAATTGAATAAAAAGGAAGTTGAAAATGGAGAGGGTAGAAAACCATTCCAATGTGATTGTAGAATCTTGAATGAGGGAATTAAAGAGATGTTTCCACTGCAAAAATCTAAACCCACACTTGGGGGATCAAGAAAACAAGTTGAGAAGCATAAGCACATATATAATAGGTATGAAAAAACATCTATGGTTTGTTTCTATTGTAATAAGAATGGCTACAAGGATGATGTTCGTTGGCACTCTAGTTTATGTTCCTTCAGTGGGAAGAATGGCTACAAGGATGATGTTTGTTGGCACTCTAGTTTATGTTCCTTCAGTGGGAAGAATGGTAAGAAAACTTCTTGGAAATAGGAGCAAGTTTAGAGAAATATGAACAAGAAGAGATTGCCAAATATCCCTTGTAGTAGAAATAGTTTTTTCCTCCACCACAAGTTGAGTGGACATTGGGAATCCAAGCTTTGAAAGCTTCATCTAAAACTTCACTCCATGAACCACACCACCAAAAGAAAAGTTTCGAGAGTGAAGGGGAAGAGGAAAGAAGAAGGAGTAGTGATTGTCCAAGGACCTAGAGTAGTAGAATATATCATTTCTGCTAATGAAGTGGACAATAAGCTTTTACCAAAATCAAAGGCAACCCCTATTCAACTTTTATCTTCCATAGCACAATGGAAGCACCCCTTTTAGGAGATATGTCATAGATTGATTGAGAGACATGACTTGGTGGGGTTATTTGAGATTCCATAACAGCCAACAAATAGCTCTTATCTGTGGAAATAGAGGAGACAAGCACATGGTTGTAGAAGAAGAAGA
This sequence comes from Picea mariana, assembly GCA_032191745.1. Lineage (NCBI taxonomy): Eukaryota > Viridiplantae > Streptophyta > Pinopsida > Pinales > Pinaceae > Picea > Picea mariana. The sequence continues at coordinate 114,852 of JASDQU010014452.1, forward strand.
ATATATAGAATTTAGTTGAATATTTTGAGGACCAAAATCCTGTGAATGGGTGAATTTGATTTAAAATGGATTTGAATTAAAAATATCTCATTTTAAACTTTCTAATAAAAAATTAGTTTTGGCAAAGTTTGAATTAAATTTTCTAAATCCAAATCCATAAGAGGATGAAATGAATCATCTTGAAAAAGCTCTATGGAGGTTGAGATTAGCATGCTTGTCTCTATCATGGTGTTGGCTTCTACAATATAAATGGAAGGTGTTTGTGCTCCTTGGTCTCTTGGACAACTACTAATAGCTTGGCCAATGCATTTTCCAAGTCTTCTATCCTCTCCTTTAGGTGGAAATTCTCTTATTGGATCTACACATTGAATCCCCTTAGTTTTTCCAACCTCTCGCTTTTTAATGCTTTACCCATGATGGGTTTGCTTCTCCACAAGGTGTTGGAAATTATGTCAAGGTCACGGATTCAACCGCTCTAATATCAATATGATCCATAAATGAGGGACTTATAACCCACACATCTCACCACCATGGATCTTCTATGGAAATGAAATTTGGTCTATGTTATTGAAATTATGTAGAGATCTATATCTTCACAATTGATTTGCATGCTTCTATTATGTGTTATTTTCACTAGAATGGAATTTTTGTTTCTAGGTTTGGGTATCAATGCTTGGTTTGTCTACTTACATCACCAAATCCAAGCTCAACCAAAGATACAAGTGGACCCTATTTTGAATGGCCACCAATTAAACAAATGTTACAATTATAATCATCAACAAGTGTAACAAAATCACTTTTCTTTCAAATTGGTTCACTACTTGATTTGTATGGATGACTCAGAATACAAGATTGCTACATAGTAATGGCAATGTTATTGTTCGAATGTGAATACACAACAGTCACTCAACATTACAACTACTCTTTTGCATTTAATCTGGCAAATTAATAGCATGATATTACTTTCTGTATGTTAAGGCTTCTCAATTAAGAAACCACAATAAGATGAATTTATAGATTTGTCATTATATGTGATTGTATCATGTTATTTCCTAGCAAGAGATCACTAATTAAATTAACACATGTTATATTTAGGACTAAATTCCAAGTATGATTCAATTAAATGTGGAAATGAATTATAATATATGTGAAAGTGCATGACTCGAATATATTTGGCAAATGATTCAAATAAACCAATAGTTGTAGAACTTTATTAACAAATATAAGTGAACAGAGAAGAACATAGAATCAATTGGGTTGTAGGAGATGGTCAAAATGTACAACATTCGACCAACGATCTAATAAAACTATCAATTGATGGAGGTAACCACCCACAACTCAATAAAACGGAGATTAAGTTGTAGCTATCACCTAGGGATTCCAATTAGGTAAGTTAACAACTTACACAACCTGAGAAATGCATTGTTCTTGTGTGTAGTGTTTGAATACATCAACGATATGATTGTAAGAAAGCAACATGTTTTTTATAGAGTAGAGGAAGATTAGCAATGCACTATTACATATGGGTTATAGAGTGCACCAACAGTGAATTTCATACTAGTGAATAGATTCAAGAAATTAACAAAATGCACAAGTGTTAACCTGACATCCATAGAAACATTGACATAGCCATTGAGACATTATGAACAACAAATAATTACCATAGAAACCCAAAGGAGAAAACCAACATTCAATAGGGAATGTTATTATGCTTGGGAAATAGTTACAAAGGGTGAGTTGTACATAGAGAATTCGTGTAGTGTTACTTATTGACAACATTTGCAGGTTTTTGTAGCTTAGAGACAACCTTTGTTTTTTTGGATAGGCGTAATAACTCTTTCATCCTATGATCTTAGACATATTTCTTCCTATAGAGTCCTAATTTTATGTTACTACCCTTCTCTTCATTTCCTCTATATCTCTCTTGTCAATCTTCTCTATTCTTTTATTCTCACAACAATGTTTTTAATAGAGTTTCTTTGGAAGGTCAACCATCAAGATGATTCATTTCATCTCCTTATGGATTTAGCTTTGGACAATTTAATTCAAACCTTGCCAAAACTATGTTTTTATTACAAACTTTAGAATGAAAGATTTTTAATTTGGATCCATTTCAAATCACTAAAACATTCAAGTCAAGGGAATCCCCTAGATTTTACATGGCTTCTTATCTTAGGGATTGTGTTTTCACTAACATAGATTAATTGCATTTATTGACCCTTATCCCCTCAAATTAGAGTTGGTTTACATTCCTTATCAAATGTTTTGGAAGTCAAGTATGAGTGATAATATATTACTATATGTGACAAGGTATTGGTCTCATTATATCAAATAGTGAACCATGAGGATTTTCCACATTTTAGTGCATCTGACATTGAGGTGATGAAGCAGATGGTGGATTGGTACATAGAAGAATGAAGCAATTATATCAAGGTATATGGATACACCAAATCCCCTTGTGCATTGTCTATTTGTTGAACAAGTTGTTAATCTTAGATATTTTACCAAATTATTGTACATGGAGGAATCAAGGTGCTAAAGAAGCAAGGGAAGAAACCATGGCCACCCTATCCTATTTGTATTGAATCTTATGATTTAATGGGATTTCCATCATTATAAATATATAGATTCATCATTGGATGCATATCACTTCTTTAAAGAGCCATTCAAAATACACGATCCTCTCCACATGGTAAGATATTACTTCGATAACCTGACACTCAAGTGTGGGTTTTGTCGTCATCACGTTGAAGAGGAAGAGATCTTAAAGAGGACCAAGGATCAAGTAGAGGTGGAGGAAATAAAATATAAAGAGATACAATAGTAGGCACAACCAATGCATATATGACTGTGAGGAACTACTAAAGCAAATTTCAAGAAAGTTATCAAAGTGTTGCACCATCATCCCAAAAGTCATGTAGTACCAGTAGTGGACACTATTTCAAAATATGTACAAACCAATATGATGAAGGAAAGAAAAGGACATGATCTAATGTCAATGCTAACTATTAGGATTGAAGGAACCAAAAATTTAATTCATGAAATGTTGAAGCATAAAGAGGGGCAAATAGTTGCATTTGGAGAGCAATTGAGCAATGTGACAACGAAGGAAGGAGGTGACCTTGGAAAAGAATAGAAAGAAAGTGGCGAGATTGGCATAGAAGATGTGGTTGGGTGAGATCCCTAGTTAGTTGAATACTTGATTGTTCAACTACCTGGAAAAGAGGAAGTTGAGTAGCCATATGAATCATTCCCTCCAAATTTAAAGTCTCAAGATATTAACATATAAAAGGAAGAGAGATATGGACGTGAAGATAGATATACAAGCTATGGAAGAATTTTTCCTCAAGGTCAAAGATGTGCATCTACTTGCCATAGGTTCCTTGCAAGTTTCCTTTGGAAAAATGACAAATTCTAAACTAAAATAAATTTCTGCAGAAATATCAACAAAAAATGATGAAATCTCTAGCCTCAAAGAACAAATCAAATCCAAAGCATGGCATCAAGCAATGCACAAGATTTTGTTGAAGTAGCTAACACATTGGGGAACACCTTATTTAACTCAATCATCAAATATTCTATGAACCTTACAAACATATATTCCTTTTAGGAGTCGATGATAGAATATAGCACAACTATTGACCAAAAGATGTATGAGATTCATAAAAGGAAATTTTGATTGATGCAAAGAACCATGTGGAAAGAAAACTATGTGCCAATTCAAAATGAAATTATGAGTTCTAATGAGTTTGAGGTAGAGAAGTTTCAAGCTTAGTTGAATAATATGTTATGCAAAGTGCACAGATAGAGATCACCAACCTAAGACACAACATTTCCCATGTGTTGTCAAATATGCAAGTGGTTAGAAACATGATCATGCTTCCTCAATTGTGACCATAAGGAGATAGTGTCACCATTAGAGGAATTTCAATAAAAAATGGACCAATGCATTTGGATAAATAATATTGTGTCTTGAAGCATACAAATAATTGATAAAGAATCCATTCACAAGCATATTATGTATCCCACAAAGAAGCAAGAATTGCTTAACAATGTAGTCACAAAGTTAGTTAAGAAAAGAATTGAATTTGAATCTAGATTAGATAAGGTCAACCCTATGGTGTGAAATCTAGTTTTTTATAAAGGCGGAACAATTTGAAGAAAACTTTTCTTAACTTAGTGATTTTTTAAAGCAATTATGTGTCCCTTCACATATTTAATTATTGAAGTTAAGAAGTCGAAGTCTATGGTTTTCTTTAAAGTTTGAATAGTCAAAGTGTGAATAAAACAAAGTTTGTGATGAGTCATCTTGGTTATTTGAAAAGAAAAACAAGGTATATGAATAATTAGGAAGTTGGAAGGCCAACACACACAAACCAATTTTATAAAGAGCATTGTTGCCTTCAAACTAAAGGCCCTCTTTTTGGAATTGTAAGCTAGCTTCATTCATTAATAAAGAGATTGTTGTTAGCTATTATTACAATAATATTCCATAGTTTTGTTTGGTGCTTGTGGGTGTGTACATTATATCCTATAGGACTCTTCTCATGTTATGGTGTATATTTTCACTTACCCTATGCTTGTTAATGCCTAGTATGAAACAAAGGGGTTTCTCGATGATTGGAGATTGTTATCAATAGCTCAAAATCTCTGATTATGTATATTTTTTTGTTGGTAGAGTATTTTCCCTATGGTTATATGCCTAATCACATGTTATATCATTCTGGTTAATAATTGGTTGTGTGATAGAAAAGAATCCTTAACAGTGTAATTATTTAACTCAAGAAGGGAGTTGGGAGGATCCAATTTGGATTTATTCCTGATAACAAATGAGACTATTCTCATTTTTATTGGTTTCATTGTCAAAGTTTTGTTCTTTTCTCCTCTAGTTAGAATTTATCTAGTTGCTTTTTGAATCTTGCATTTACTTCATCTCATTCCCCACATCCAACCCATCTTCATTCACTTTCTTGCATTCAAATTCATTAGTTTTAGAGAAGTAAAAGAACATCTTACTTTGTACACAACAACCGGGCCATAACTACAGGGTTTTCCACTTCAACAAAAAAAGGTCTAGTTGGGTTCTTGCAACGGTAATCCTATGAAATTAACAAGGGTCATTTTCCCATGTCAACATGTTCATAACCACTAATTTGAATCTTTGAAAAAATAGTGTTTGTTAGTAACCAATTGTGTGTTAATATCTTCAATGAAATTTAGTTAATCAAAATAAACAATTGAATATCCTTCATATATAAGAATTAAATATAGGGGAGGTGAGTTGGGGGGAGGGTTGTCTATGATCTTGATGGAAGAAAATAATCGGAATTTTCCTAGGGGTTTGGTTATGCCACGAACAATGAGGCGGGAGTTTTTGTTAAACTGTAGGGTCTCATCATTCTCAAGGGAAAAGAAGCCCTTAAGGTCATTGTGATTGGTGATTCTATGACAATTATTAGATCCCTATTTCATCAAACTCTTGCAACAAGTCTCTCTCTTGCCAAACAATGTCAAAGAGTTATTTATGTGCAACAAGAATTTGACCTAACAAAATTCTTTCAAGTTCTATGCAATTTCAACTTAGAAGAGGATAGGTAGGCCAATGCAAGGCTCTCCTTCACAAAGAGTGTCTAAGTGAAAAATAGGGGTTAATTATAACGACCACCCCATGCCCCTAAATGAGGTGTCCTAGTAGTATTAAGGTTGGAACCCATCCATGTATTAGTGGTATATGCATAAGTATGGTGAGAAGGATGTAAAGCAATTAGCATCAACCTAGCTCGTATCCCATATATCTCCCTCATACCAAAGAAGTTATGAATAGTACAATGGTCATGGTCAACCCTTCTTGTTGAATAAATTGGCTTGCCAAAGGTTTAATACTAGCCTTGTTGGATGAAGAGTTTATTCTTGGCATGCAACAAAAGAGGTTGAAAGGTTATCTAGCATGTGTTTCCTTGGTCATGAGAAATTTGAGGTTCTATGAGGGCATAGCCACACCACACTACCATTGTCACAATCAATATTGCATGCTCTCAAACCTCATGGAATTGTAGAAGGGGTTAAAGAAGTGTGAGCGATATGTGGCAGAAATGCATGGAAATGTCACATATTCACTCTTGTAATGGAACGGATGGAAAGAATGGTTTAAGCACCAACTTCTAGAGAATAACAGGGTTCACGATCAATGTGCAATTGAGACCGGGAAACACGTTTTTAGTTTAAGATAGTGGGAGGTGGAATCATGCACCTTCATGACCACAAACAAAGGGAAGCATCATTGAAATCTCTAGTAGGGAACAATATGGCTCACCTCAACTTCCCTTTAACGATCATGGTTTCCCCTCTACCTAGTATTGTGGACACCTCCATGGACTCTACCTCCTCCAACTTAATTGTAGTCTCTGTGGACCATATTGTTATCTATAATGTGCATCACTTTGGAGCCCCGTTGAACCATTATGATGTCTATGTCAGCATTCCTTTTGGGATCAACAATAATATTACTAACTTTATGGCATTGCAAATGACAATATAGCAATACATGTGCCTCTAAGTACTTAAGCCCATTCTAGAAATGTCACTTTCTAGTTTTTATTTCGGCAATATATCACATTTTGATAATTTTTTATTTATGCCAATAGGTGAGGTAGTACACCTATGAACTCCTCTCAAGTGGTATTGGACAAATACTTTTAGTACATTTTTTGGATGGACTATCTTTTTTGTAAGCCGTCATTACACTATTTGTCTATATATTTTTTAAATCAAGATTATATCCATTACTATGAAAAATAAAAAGAATTAAACACAACCTTCACCAGAATACTAATATGCATTTGTTCTTATTCAAATTAGTAATGTTATTATGTTGCATGAATCAACTCTTACCTTCAAGGTGTTAATATTATGGTAGTTGCAGGAGGTATTTACCCCCACGTGTGAACCTGACGAGAATAGAAGACTCCAGGAAGCAAGAGAAACCCTAATGAATTGGCTAATAACCCTAGAAGCCTTGTCAGCTCAAGAAGATAATTTATATTAGGCTATTAGCCTCCAAGAGAAGAAGTCGGCCAGAATTAATAATAATATACTGAACAGACACATACCCAGAAGGAGAAGTTGGCCCCAGCAAACTGGCAGGATTACTATAAATACAGGGCGCCAGTTCTCATTTGACAGCATCTCAGAATTGCAGTTTCCCAATTGGTGCGCACTGCAGTTGCAGTCTGGTGCGCAGGTTTGGAGGAGAGTTGCAGCTGCAGCAGCAGCTAGTTTCAGTATTGTCTTGGATATCTCTTGGCTAGGGTTTGGAACATCTGATCAGTCTTTTGTGATGCGCTATCCTTGGGGATTGATGCACTACTCTTTGTTTGGCTATCTAGCCTAGGGTTTGCTTCCAGAGGAATTCTCAGGTCAAGGTTAAGGTGCTCGGAGGGAGGCTTCGGCCTGTGGTTGGGTGACGAAGGTATCGCCAATGGTAAAACGAGCACACCATCTTCTATATTCTAACAGGTTATGGGCCCACACCCCTTCAGTCATCCTAAAACGCTGGAAGGAAACATAGTCGCTAGATATTGAGCTCGTTGAGGAAATGTCGCTAGGGTTACTAGCAAGAGCAGTTTCCAGAAGCACTGCAGCTAGGGTTACTAGCAGAAGCAGTTGCAGAAACCCTAAACCTCTTGTTGAGGCACCTTAAGTGATGAGATTGACTTAATCTCCATATAGATCAGTGCGCCCTAGCCCAGCGCATCTCCTGGTACTCTCAGAAGGCCAAGACGTGAAGTTTGGATTTTTGGTCAAATCTAGGGTTTGACCAAGTCAAGCAAGCCATGATGAACTCTATGAAGTCTGAGAACAAGCTAGATGGAGCCTCTAACTTCAGAGCATGGAAGACAAGGATTGACCTCATCCTTTCTAAGAATAAAGTGTTGGATATTGTGAAAGGAAAGATCGTGAAGCCAAAGTTTAAAGAAGGAGAAGAGAAGGAACCGCAGAACGTTGCAGCTATGGAGAAGTTCAAAGACGTTGACATCAATTCCATGAGTATCATAGTGGATTCCATAAAATACCACTTGATACCCTACATCTCCCATCTTGACTCATCAAAGAAGATGTACGATGCCCT
>JASDQU010014452.1:123079-203371 GCA_032191745.1 Picea mariana
CTCAAGAAGAATCAAGGATCAATGCAAAAGAGAAACCCCAAAAGAAGTACGATGATCAAGCCTTCACAGCAAGATTCAAGAACTTCAGGAACAAAAGGAAATTTGGTTCAAGGAGGAAGCCAAATCAAGAGAAAGGCATTTCAGAAATACAATGCTTCAACTGTCAAAAGTACGGTCACTACAGGAATCAGTGTCCCGAGCTAAAGAAAAGGAAGAAGAAACACGAAGCTTCGATTGCCAAAGAAAAGGAACCTACTAAAAAGACTAAGCAGGATGGAAGAGACTTCTTCTACTAAAAGGTAACAACACTCTTCTTATTTTCTTGTACATATCTTGCTTGCATCGTCTTTGTACATATCTTGTATATATATCTCTTGGAAAACAATGTGTTCCAAGAAGAACTATACNATGAAAGAATGAAATATATCATGTGAAAGCTATTACAAGATAAGCCGAAATCAGAATCAATCTTGAAGAGGCTTAGAAGTCATACATCAAGAGAAATTGGAGAAAGACTTATGACGAAAACTAAAACGGCAGCGTGGACTCTGTTAGACAAAGAAATCCAATTATATATTGCAGAAGACAATAAGGATGCAGATGGAAGCGTGGACTCTATTATACAGAAGACAATAAGGACAGAGACGAAAGCATGAACTCAGTCAGACGAAGGGAGCAGATTATATGCACCTATACATGAAGCAAGGATTAGGAGGGAGCTAATCCTATGGTCCATTGAAGATGATAAAATATATATATATATATATATATATATATATATATCCATGGTAGCAGTCATGAAAGACAGTATGTGTTCATCTCAACTACAGAAGAAGACCTCTTCAAAGAGAAGCCTTAAAGCATTCCTGGTTGTCCATCCAGATCCGTGATCCTATGATGAAAGGTAGAAGTGGAATCTCTAGGGAATGGAATCTACAAGAAACTCCATGGACCCAAAAGTAAAAGAAAAACATGAAGAAGAACATAAAGATTCCAAGAAAGAAAGAAAAGCCAGAACAACCAGTCATTGTATCAAGATTGTCAGCCTGATATGCACTCACTAAAAGCAATCAAGCAGAAGAACTGAAAGTCGTGATGAAGAATAGTGTACGGAAGAAAGCATTGCAAGATCCAGAACCAAAGGTTCTCCCAGATGGAGGGAGAATACTATGATGATTAATTGTTCCAGTACACCAGACTTATCTCTATATAAGTCATTATATCATCCGCAACATCCATGATTTGAAATTCTACATCAGACGAATGCAAAGAACGTTATCCAGAGAAATCGAATAAAGAAAGTATAAAGAGCAATCTCAAGACTTTGAGACATACCAAGAAAGAGACTCTTGTATGCAAATAAGAAGATGACAGCTTGGTGAAGAACCTCCAGTGCACAGCAGAAGCGTGGTGAAGATTTCCTATAACATCAAGATGACTACTCAAAAGATCAGGTCTCATGATGACAGAAGAAGTGCCACATGGATATGTTCCAGTTCTCCAACTATGATATACTCTGTTGTTCAGATCTACAAGAAGCCTTCACAGTATTCCAGACTACAATACAAGCATTGCATTATCCAAGATGAATTCCAGAAAGGAGAAAGTGATTCTCCAATACATATCTCCGCAAATGAGCAGATAAGCATACATTTTTTGTAAAACCTCTATTCAAGATGAAAGAACTTGCATACTCAAGCTAGAGCTCGTGGAAATAACTCTCTTAGCTGGAAGGGAAGACTCTCCAAACTAGAAGAAGGTGCGCAAACATTTATTTTTGTGATTAAAATAACTCTCCAGTTAGGAGGGAGAATTGAAAATGTTATTTATTTTTGTAAGAGTCCAGATTGGACAGATGCTTTCCTGTTCGGAAAGTGGATTGAGATTTCTGACGGACAGTGGCTGCCCATTGTAGTTAACATGGTAGGCAGACTAATTGTTGATGTATCATAGACAGCGACTTCCCATTATGGGGAGTGGTCTAGGACAGTCATTCTTCTTGGCAGTCACTCTATGTAGTGGTCAAGTAGAATGGTCTGCCTCGCCGGGCAGTCATTCTTTCGAAGTTCACAGTTGTGAGCAGTTTCGAAGAATCGTTCATTTTGGAGGTTGATGCAGGACAGACATTCCTCGAGGGCAGACTCATTTTTTCTAGGATACACTTTGTTTAGTGTCGTAGGAATAGCCCAGGGTGGGGAATGGTCTGGACAGTTACTCCTCGAGGGCAGACTCATTCGCTCCAGCTTACACCTTGTTTGGTGTCGGAGGAATGGCCCAAGGTGGGGAGTAGTCCAGGCTCAGCAATCAGGGACAGTTATTCCTCAAGGGCAGACTCATTATCTCAAGTTTACACTTTGTTTAGTGTCGGAAGAATGGCCCAGGGTGGGGAATAGTCCAGGACAGTCATTCCTTAGGGTAGACTCATTCCCTCCAGGTTACACTTTGTTTAGTGTTGGAGGAATGGCACAGGGTAAGGAATGGTCCAAGCATTTCTTGAGGGCAGACTCATTCTCTCCAGGTTACACTTTGTTTAGTGTCGGAAGAATGGCCCAGGGTGGGAAATGGTCCAGGTTCAGAAATCAAAAACAATCCTTCTTCCTTGGTTGAGAAGAATGGGGCAGATAGCCCATTATTGATATTCTATGTTGAGGGCAGACATTCTTTCAGACCTCACAGATGTGAGTGAAATATTGGCCCAGATGATTATTATTGATGTTCTATATTGAGGGCAGACATTCTTTTAGATCTCACAGACGTGAGTGAAAGATTGGCCCAATTGATCATTGTTGATATTCTATATTGAGGGCAGACACTCTTTCAGATCTCACAGACGTGAGTGAAAGATTGGCCCAGTTGATTCAGTTTTTATGATAACATTGTTTCTATACAAATGAAGATTACTGTGGTGGCAGACATTCTTTCAGATCTCACAGACGTGAGTGAAATATTGGCCCAGATAATACAGTTTTTTATCATAACATTGTTTCTATGCAGGATGCTCTCAGATGTTTGTTATGAAGACTATATGACAGTAGATGAGGACTATTGTGGTGAATATGTTTCACTGTTCGCAACTACACGTTGTTGATCAAGTACTTGTGTGTTACTTGATGTGGTAGTTAACCACTAGATTGTAGTTGTGTACTACTATGAATAGACACAGGTGTGTTCTATCCTTGTTCTAAATGCCTTGAAGACTATCAGCAGATTATTGGAGATGATGATCATTCAGATGAATGATGAACAGAGATTTTCCAGATGGAAAACAGTTCAGAGATTTTACTCCTCTTGTATCACTCCATGGTGAGAGTGACTTATCCAGCATCATATCTAACTACTCAGATGAAGTATGGTTTCGAGAGATGATGCAGCTGATAGTGATGGTGATGCTCATGATCTAGTCATGAAATAGTCTAGATGACTATATTGATGCTACCGGGTAAATGGTATGTTTTGTGCTCAAGTCCATTACCTGTAAATACCTCTCTAGCTAGGAGGGAGTGTTAATATTATGGTAGTTGCGGGAGGTATTTACCCCCACGTGTGAACCTGACAAGAATAGAAGACTCCGAGAAGCAAGAGAAACCCTAATGAATTGGCTAATAACCCTAGAAGCCTTGTCGACTCAAGAAGATAATTTATATTAGGCTATTAGCCTCCAAGAGAAGAAGTTGGCCAAAATTAATAATAATATACTGAAAAGACACATACCCAGAAGGAGAAGTCGGCCCCAGCAAACTGGCAGGATTACTATAAATACAGGGCGCCAGTTCTCATTTGACAGCATCTCAAAATTGCAGTTTCCCAGTTGGTGCGCACTGCAGTTGCAGTCTGTTGCGCGGGTTTGGAGGAGAGTTGCAGCTGCAGCAGCAGCTAGTTTCAGTATTGGCTTGGATATCTCTTGGCTAGGGTTTGGAACATCTGATCAGTCTTTTGTGATGCGCTATCCTTGGGGACTGATGCGCTACTCTTTGTTTGGCTATCTAGCCTAGGGTTTGCTTCCGGAGGAATTCTCAGGTCAAGGTTAAGGTACTCGGAGGGAGGCTTCGGCCTGTGGTTGGGTGACGAAGGTATCGTCAATGGTAAAACGAGCACACCATCTTCTATATTCTAACACAAGGAACTCAAACTTTAATCCTTATATGTTTTCACAGCATACACACAATAAATGGAAGAATCCTCTTGAAATTAACAAAACATATCGCAATACCCTTGGTCCTTCATTGAACCTACTTTTCTCCCTCCAATAAATGGAAGTGGGAAGAGAAAGTGCATTCTTATAGATAAAATCCATAATCTCTACTCAATTTCATGTGGGGACTCTTTTTAGATTGTCCCCAGGGGCATAAATAACCTTGAATTTTTCATTGCTAAGATTGGAAAATTCATTCAACATGAGATTATACATGTCATTCCCTTAGTTAGCATCATCATTGTATTTGATGTTGTCTTTGAAGATGTCAAAGTTCCTACCAATTTTGATGAAACCATTAATGTGAGGATAATTACAAGGACTTTGAGACAACCAATTCTTGTAGATATCCCACCAAGGTGACAACAAGGAGAAAGAAAGAAAGAAATCAAAGGGGATTAGAAGTGGTCAATGTGGGGGCATTCACTGGTTAGGCAAGACTACAGATGGATTACAATGAATCTTATTTTAGGTTTGCACATACTAACTTACAATAGATTATATTTAAGTTTTTTTAGCACGTCCACCCATTTTAAGTTAATGATTTTCTACTATATTTTATTTCAATTTATTGCATTGAAATGTGCTTTTATAGCCCAATGTGGTAGATATGTTGTGACATGGGTAATGCTTACCTCACCATATGTTGGCTTCAAAAAAAATACAATACATATAAAAAATAATAATACTATATGTTATCCAAATATAAATACAAACAAAGGTAAAAATATCTCTTTATATATGAAAGAGAGAAATTTGATATGTACACATAATATAAACACTGTTGTATAGAGAGATGTCATATTTAGACATAAATAGAAATACTATAGATATGATATTTACAAAGAAATATTGTTATAAGGCAAATGTAAATATCTTAGCAATAATCAAATTTATACTTTTACATATCCATATCACCATAACTTGAGTTCTAAGTTTTATGGAGTTGAGTGAGACTAAAATCACCATAGATCCATCTTAAATGATCAAAAAAATTACACATCAAGGGATTCAATCCCTCTCGGCTCTTGATAGATCCAAGATTAAAATATATCTATGTTGGTTTTATTTCATTAAAGAACCATTAAAAACTTGAAGTAAACCTAATGTTGCATTCCAATTTTAAACAAAATTCAAATGAATAAACCAAGCTAATTACACCTCATGGGAATTGGGAAACTTCCTACATAACTTTACATTTTCCTTTTAATATAATTTAATTCTTTTTAGGGGTGGCAAGTGTGGGAGGGAGTCTTCATGATCTCAAGGGAAAAAATAAAACAGTGTGCATGGGGATCAGGTGAATTATTGAATAATATAGTTGAAGCATATTCTCTTTGGTGTGGGCTCATCATAGCTAGAGCGCAATAAAACAGGGAATTAATGGTCTTCGGGGAATCAACAATCATTATTCAAGTAGCATTGAACCATTTCACACCGAGAGTGACTAAACTTTAGGGCATCATAAATACAATCAGGAAAACGTTAGCTCAATTCGACAGGGTGAGGCTCTTTCATGTAAGAAGAGAGCTAAATAATGAAGCAGATGTATTAGCCAAGTATGCCACTTTGTTAAAAAAATGGCGTATTGATGGAAAATGGAGAATTTTCATTTACCACCATCCCATAAGGTTTCAAAGTATATGAGTTGTAAAACAACCATCATTCACATCTAATGTTCATTAAGGCAAGTCATATAATGCGAACAACACTCGAGGTCACACACTTGGAGCAAGTGGTGGAGCATTCATATCCCCATATGAGCCCCTACCTTCAATTAATCCCACTGGCTACACTCATGGAATTTGAATGTGGAGTTATGAGGAGGTTCAAGCTATATGGGATTATACAAGTAGGCAAGATATCGAATGTAGTCCTTGCAGGAAATTTCTAGAAGAATCAGCGCACAATTAGGTTGGGCGTGGAATTTTGCTTTCGAACAAAGCTCAGTTACCAAATTTATCTTTGTGGAAGCTATGGTTCGATCTTATTTATATTTGGGAGTATCCAAAAAGAAAATCACTTGAGCTCAGTCTTCTCAACGATCTTCTAGTGGGGTTGGGATTCATTTTGGTGGGGTGTTGACCTTCACTTTGGCATCGACAAACAACAAAGGGGTGTATTGGGTGCACAAAGACTTGGAGGTAGGCAGGGATGATTAGAATTCTGTGGGCACACCAGGCCCATATTTATAGTAATTATGTTTGGCTTTTGTCTTTTGGTACATGATTGCGGTCATTCATAGTCGTAGATTTGGTCCTAAATTTCAGAAACAAGGGGGAGTAAGTCATTCTACCTTTTCACAACTTAAGATCCAAGGGATCAGGTTTTCAGTTTCAATATAGTGTGAATATATTGGGAAATTTTATTTAGTTTTCAATGGAGGGTGATGATATATGAGAGCATAAGAATATTCTACACTGGCATGAGGAGTTGATTTGTGCCAATAGCAATGTCATCCTAGCTCTCTCCTCCAAAATAAAAGAAACAGAGCATGTTTATTCTTCTCGAAATGCCAATCAAATGAGTCGTATTCTCACCCAAAAGTGCAAAATCGATCTTTCGGAGGCACAATGTGGAAGGTTGAAGGTCATCACTACGTCACAACGCCTGGAGAGTTTTTCCTTAGCATCAAACAACCTAAGAACACAATTTTTTGTTCATGGAGAGGAAAATGAGGCAGAAATAGTGTTCCAAAGTCACATCCCAATGGAAATTAAATGCATTGGTATACAACATGATAGAAAGGAGCAGGAAGATCAGGATAATGTGCGAGCTTAAAAGTCTGAATGTTTTTTAAAATAAGTTGTTTTTTAGGCCAATTTTTTAGGCAAGCAACATGTAAGATAACATAGAAATTTTTTCTAATTCATCTCTTTCTGTCAATAGACTTAATCACAAAAATGTGTTATGTTTTGGCAAGCTCGAAAGCAGACTATGTAATTGTTGTTCCCTTCAACGCAACATTATTCTTTGAAAAATAATATAATTTCATTTTCAGTTAAAAAAACCATTCTCTTTCTATTTGATGCAATAATGATGGCAGACCCCGTCCAAATACCACTTACAAAGTTCTTGAACAAAACTCAGTTACAATGAATAATATATCGTTGTCCTTTGGATCGAATTCAACAGTAAGTTCAGTCAAGTCTTGGTTCCTTGATTAACAATTCGAACCAAAAGCGCTAGACTAAGTGCTCATCATTAGTTTATGCCATATGACAAAAGTCTATAACAAGGAGCTACTTTGCAGAGAGCTGAGTCCTCAAATTGTATCTCGAGGCTAGGGGGTATTGCAATAAACCACATGTCGACATGTCGTTTTCCTTTATATCACGTGATTAAATTGAGAGGGGGTGCCTCGTTACTAAACCTCTCGCTAGTTGATAGCCCGCAATGATGAGGATCATTGATCTTTTTTATCAACGAACGATTGGATCTTATCTCAAGGCCAAGTTCTAATATAATGAGGGTATTCAATCTATTCCACGATCTAATATTCGTCTTCCATCTCCTTAAAACTATTGAAAAGGTTTATTGATGTGGGCCACACCAAAATTAAGTTGCAGAGCCATGTTGTCCAATCTATTGAGGACACATGTATCAAACTTAATCAAATGAAAAACTAAGGGAAATTGTCAAGAGGAAATTCCCGAAAGGACATGTGCCCTCATTCCTATTTTATGGATCAATCTTGACAGTCCACGCCAACAAGACATAACCATAGAAATTTAAACAATTTTTCGACTCGGTTTAGACTAATGGCTCTGCACATGATCTATGCTCCTGCAAATATAAGTTAGATCTGGAATTTCGATGCTCTAAAAGTTGTTATCAAAGATTAATTATGCACACATAGCATAACTCACGGGGGCATAAAAAATATGATAATTTCTCATTCATTAGATTTGCAAAGGAATATACATATACAAATATTTAGATTTGTTACTTCTGGTCTCTTGGACCTTTACAACCCACATTCTCACACAAGCTCTCTCTATCTAACCTTTTAACTCTTACAAAAACATCTAATACATATCAATCCCTTGGATAGCTCACAAACAAACAAATATCGAGTTATCTAAACAAAATCCCAATCTGGAAATTGTTCCTAAACTCTAGCAACAACTCTTCACCTAGCAAACAAACTCAACGAAAATGTCTTCTAGATACATTTCGTAATTATTACAAATATAATAAAAGAAATAAGGGAACCAACTCCCTTGGTAAATGTCTGTGACCCTTGGGTTCAATATTGAAATTTACTGTTAGATGCTCTTGCATCAGACTCCCTAGGAAGAAAAGAACTATTTATCATATCTTCAAGGTCCACTCCATACTTGGAAATTTTTGTCGTTGTCATCCAAGTAGCATCCTTTGTTGGTTGATTCTTCCACTTAACTAAATACTAAAAGTATTATCAACCTCTGTTTTTCTTTGTCACTTTCTGATCTAGCACTGCCTCAATATCTTTTTGAATTGCTATGGTAGTTGTCCTTTCCATATTATGGTCCGATCTTCATCACTTACAAGTTCATCTTTTGAAACTCCTTTTGTCTCCTTGAAGGGATACAAATCTGCGACATTAAAGATTGGAGAAATTCCAACACCACTTGGAAGTTCTATATCATATGCATTAGAAGAAAACTGCCTTAAAATCTTACATGACCCAATATTTTTAAGTTTTATTTTGTTATAGGTCCTTACAGGAAACCTCTCTTTCCTTAGGTATGCCATGACTAGTTCATCAACGTCAAAATCCACTAGCCTTCTTCTCATGTCTTCCCTCTTCTTATATTGGTTGTTGCTTTCTTGCAACTTATGCTTGACCTTTTCCTATAATTCCTACATACTCACTACAAAATCCTCACCATCAACACTCCTCCATTCTTGTTTTCCTAGATTTTTTAATTCATACACTCCTCTTGGATGCATTCCATACATTATTTGGAATGGACTCATCCATGTGCTTCTATTTAGTGAGTCATTATATGCAAACTCATCTTGAGAAAGCATCTGATCCCATTGCTTGGGATTCTCATTCACAAAGCTCCTCAAAAATTTTCTCAGGATTATGTTTACCAGTTTTGTTTGCCCGTCAGTTTGTGGGTGATAGGATGAGCTAAATTTGATATTATTACCAATCTTATTCCACAAGGTTCTCCAAACATGTCCCACAAATCTAGTATCTCTATCTGCAACTATACTTTTGGGTAAACCATGCAATCTTACCACCTCTCTAAAGAACATACTGGAAATATTTGTAGCATCACCAGTTTGTGTACAAGCAATAGATGATCCATTTTTTAAAATATATCTACCACAACATAGATATAATCACTATCTCTCTATTTCCTTGGCAATACCAACACAAATTCCATACTCACTTCATCCTATGGACTGCTTGGAATGGGCAGTGGTTGATACATCCTTGTATTCAGACTTCTCCCTTTAGCATGCTGACAAATTATACACTTTTCCACAAACTTCTTATGTCACACACTCGACCCCTAAGTACCCTTTTTAGGGATGGGGTATAATTTTTTCCTCGGTTATGTAGCTTCATGAATCCCTTGGATAAGGTAACCATTGCCTTCTGCCCTGGAGATCTTTCCAACAACTATAAACTCATCCAAAACTGAGTTATGGTTCGAGATTTATGACCTTCCAAAGTTTTTGGGGTGTCAATAGCCAATGGCCACCCCATTCGCCACGTGGATTCACTTCCCTTGCACCATCCAACATGGCATTGTCATGGCCTCGATCATCATCCTTTGGAAATGATGTGGTCATGGAAGAAGGGTTTACAGGGGAAAGTCTATGTCAATTCTCTGCGGGCTTATTCACTTCCAGAACCTCGATGCTTCTTGTTTTCCCTTTTACCTTACAATGCAACCAACGTTGGAACCTAGTCCTCCAGACTTTGGCCTTTCCATGCTCTTTTTTACATCACTAAAGCTTCTCGGAGACCTGAAATCATGGAGCCTCTCTCTACTCCAGAATCTATGGTGGAGTTATGTCCACCTTTGAATCTAACGATTAAGATTTACCTACACTTAACACATCGTTTGGACTTGACTAGACGGGTGGGATCCCACACCTAATTCATGTCCAATATTACGATGTCACGTGTAGCTATACAAACATGCCACATCACCATGACACACATGGGCTTGTCCTATCGAAAATTGACACTACAATAGGGGAAACTTCGATGCTTCGGCACTTCGGCACTTCAACCACTTTTCTCTATTTACAAATCCTTCGAAGTCCCGAACCCCGGAGTCCTACCATGTGGCTCTGGCCTTCGTCCCTTTTGGAGCTTGTGTCTTAGAAATCTAAACACCCGGAGTTCTGAAGTCTCGAACTCCCGAAGCGGGCCCCTCTTGTGTACATGGCATTTTGCATGGGTGTCCCTACTACCATCTGCCACCTAGAAGATACGTGGTGATGACGCCACCTTGACACATGATACCCATCTCTCTAAACCTACACCTTATACGACAAGTCAGCAAGACATGTGGCTTAGCCACGTGCTAACATGTGATGGATCTATCATACAGTCGGACGCCACCATGTACTTTGGCCACATCATCTGCTGATGTCACTCCATCCTTCGGGGAAACTCCACACCTTGCATCCTGAATCACCTGAAGTGGGGTTTAGCTGGAGAGCTAAATAATGATCAGACGGCCCATAATCTTCCCTGGTTTGATCTAATGGTTGAAGTAGATTCATGGCTCCATGCTCTCGTGATCCATGCAATCCAAAGTCTTTCATCCTGGGGGTAACCGGTTGGGAGGACCATAAGGCAGAATGACCGCTTGTTGTCGGTCATCCCTTCCCTTACTCTATCCTTCCACTGACACTTGATCTAACGGTCAAAAAGGATCCTGAAGGATCCTTATATCTACGGCCCACATCACTTCATGAGTTTGCCGTTCAGGGATTTTTACCATTTAACACCCTTTTTCTCCCGGAGTGGTCAACACCAGACTGACCATGGCATAGATCCAATGGTTAGGGGAGATCTCGAATATCCTCAGATATACAACTTGTGTTACTTTGCAAGTTTGGAGTTCGGGGATTATGATCGTTTAACACCCTTTTTCTCCTAGAGTGGTCAACACCAGAAAGACCACAATGTCGATCCAACGATCAAGGGAGATCCTGAATATCCTCAGATCTACGGCTCACATTACTTCACGACCGAGAAGTGAATCGGGGTTTAACAAGGGGATGAATCCCACGATAATGGGTAAATGATCTCCAACTAACGATCAGCCATCAAGTTACTGGTCTGACAGGTCAACTTTGGCGCATATAACATGTTGCAATGTTCATTCACCCTGGAGTTTCGGACTCTCAGAGTCCTAAATAACTTAGCTCATTTCTTAGTGTAGCGAAGGGTTCCATGGTCCTGGTCCTATGGAACTTTGTCAAGATCTAGAGGATACACTCCTAAATCTTAGCAAAAATTTGGTTAAGGCCATTGGATTGAGCCTGTGGTCTCTTAGACGACTGGTTTGAAGGAAGCGCCTTCCATTCACAGAACTCAAGTTCTATAACGGGGAAAGGTATTTTTGAGGGATCAACAGGACTGTAGTGGTCCCGTAGAGTCTGTCCCAACTCTAGAACTGTGAAGTTTATCCTTGGTAAAACACCTTGAGGATTTTTCCAACTAGCATAGAGGCCAAACTTGTCATCTTACAACCATTCAAATCCAGCAATTTACAAAAGAACAATAAGCATTATTAACATCAATTTGACGCAAGGCACATTTTGACACAATATCATGACATCATCCTCCTATATCTAGGAGGTATATGTATAGAACAAATACAAGCATTCAAATCATGCATTTCAATTCAAGTGCACAAGGCATATGAAATACTTATCTATTACAAGTTACAGCCAGCCAACTAATTGTGGGTGTTCGCCTTTCCACCCAACTGTAGGCTCAAAGGCATTCACTCTTAGCACTTTGATCACCCCCGTGCCAAGCCATGATATCACTAGGGAAACTTCTGCAAGTTTCTCAGAGATCCTCTCTCTGTCACAGCCTCTGCGAGGTTTATCAAGTGCTCCTTTAGCATTAAGCTCGTCACCTTCTTCTCAAGTCAAGTTTTATGGGTTCTCTTCCCAAACTCAAGAAAGGTATTGGAGAGGTTACTCTCCTCCACCTCTCTGCAGCAGTAGAAGTCTCCCTTCTTCCCCATTGAGCTAAAGACCTCCATGGGTTTTTATCATATGCCTTCCCAACTGGATTTACTCTATGAAAGAGAGTCCCTTCAAAACTACAATGTCCCTTGACTTCGTCTCCTTCCATCATTGGTTTCTTTCCGGCCAACACCAAGCCCGCAACCCTCTTTTTCTCCAATTTGGGCTTCAGGTCTTCTATGCTCTAGTTCATAATTGTTCCATGAGTTCTCTGATATTTCTATTTCACATGATCGTTCATTATTTTTCATCAATTATCTTCCTTGGAGATCAAAATCCTCCTTTGTTTCTCTTTTTGTATGAGAACAACTTATCCTTTCAATTATTCTCTGAACTGGAGATCCTCTCTCGCGTTCTCTTATTTCTCTAGTATCTTTCTTCTCTTTGCATATCCATATCACACGCCCCCCTGTGGGCATGGTCTCCTTCTTGTCTAAAAGTGACTAGGGTCAATCTGGGCCTGCTGGAAACTGTGCTCTGTGGTACTTCAGGCTGACATTTTTCTGTCTCCTCATCCAGACCCTCCATGCTTCCGTTCATTGGGGTAGTTGGTTGTTCAACCACCAGTCATTTTCTCATTAACTGATTTTTCCTTGGGATCAGGATGAGGCTTATTATTTCAGCAAAGATAATTGGATCATTTTTTTAAATTTGTTGAACCTGCACATAATAGATCTAGCTAGAAAATACCACACACGTTTGCAGAGAGAAATTGAGAAAGAAGAAGCAAGAGAGAAAGAATGGAAGAATTCTCATTAACTGTATTCCACCCTCAAAGAGTGAATAATTTACAATAGATATAGGCTACATGAGTAACTATTGCACCATAGTGGTGGTCTAGAGTGATCTGGACACACACCAAAAGTTACGGGAGTAAACTACCACCTAGTCTAGTCTCTCAAGCAGTTACGGGAGTGAACTGCCACCTAGTCTGAGTTAACAAGTCTATCAGTCTTCAGTTAACTGACTGAAACAGAGTGAAGTGAGGATGAGATCAAGGAATAATGAGTAATGTGCTAGTCTAGTGATGATCCCAAGGACAATGTGCATTAGTTGGTGATGATCCCAATGTTGCATGGTGATAAAACCAATATAGCATCTAAACTCCACTCAACTAGTCAAATTGAAGTGAAAAATGAAGAGAATATTCTCCCTAGAGGAATATTCTTCCTAAAATATAGAAGAGTGGATAATGACTAATAAACAAGGAAAAACCTTAGGAAAAATAAATCCTAGGTGTGTGTGAAGTAACTCCAACACCCCCTTTGAACATCACTATGGTGAAAATAAAAAATGGGTCCTGGCAACAAGCGGCCATGTTAGGTACCCAAATACAAAAGATACACTGAAAATAAACAAGGAAATAAGGAAAACCTCATGGGAAAAAACCCCCCTCAAATTACAATGCATAAAAAAAAATGAGAAGGAACAAAAAGCAGTTGCTAAGCAACCATGTCCTTCACTCCAAGAAGACCTTGCAACTGTGCAAGTTTGTGTTCGTTGAAGATTTTGTTGAAGATGTAGATGTCTGCATGGATCTGATGAAGCAGATGCATCATTGATATGTCCACAATATCCACTTTCTCTTATTGTAATGAAGAAGATCCAAATAAATTTTGGATGAAATTTTGAAAGCCATACGGTCGTTTCTGGAAAAACGCTGAAATTTTGTTGATTTTAAAATGATCATAACTTCACTTCCCGAACTCTATTTCTGATGATTTTTTTTTAAATTGGATATTTTCCCGAGAGGAATTAAAATATCAAATTTTTTTCTGTAATTTTTTCTCAGAAAATATCAGAATTGAGTCTAATGTGCGCGGCTCCCTTTTTGTCTCCTGATATGCATGAGATGCATGCCATATATATTCCACATGAAATTCAGAAAACAAATCTGAAATGGAGTAGACATCATCTTCAATTAATGGAATACAAATTTGTGCAAATACTTTTGTAGAAGGCTCCTCATAATAAGAGGCTTGATCTTCTGATGGCTTCTCTTCTGGCTCTATTTGTTCAACCTCCTGCATGAAATCTTCACAATCTTCTTTATTCCCGAATAGAACCTCCAATTTGGTCCATATTCATTTGGAGTTGATTCTTGTGATTCATCATATACTTGATGGAGAATTTCAGGAGAAATAAACCAGAGGATACATTCTATGGCCATATCTTGTCTATTGAGAAAATCGTTTTTCTCATCGACGGAATCAGGCTCTACTTCCATTGCCATAGTTATTTGGTACAAGCCTTTGCATCTGAGCAGAAGCAGAATTTTTGGCTTCCACTCCAAATAGTTATGAGGCGTGAGAAGTATTGTCGGTGAATAATCCATCTTTTATGCGTTCTTCAATCTTCATTACCTGCAAAAATAATTTGATGTAGCTTTTGCTTAGTAGTCCATCGTCTCTGATACCATGTAAATGTGCTGAACCTGCACAGAATAGATCTATCTAGAAAATACCACACACATTTGCAGAGAGAAATTGAGAAAGAAGATGCAAGAGAGAAAGGATGGAAGAATTCTCATTAACCATATTCCACCCTAAAAGAGTGAATAATTTACAATAGATATAGACTACATGAGTAACTAATGCGTCATAGTGGTGGTCTATAGTGATCTAGAATCACACCAAAAGTTACGGAAGTAAACTTCCACCTATTTTAGTCTCTCAAGAAGTTACAGGAGTGAACTGCCACCTAGTCTGAGTTAACAAGTCTATTAGTCTTCAGTTAACTGATTGAAACAGAGTGAAGTGAGGAGTAGATAAGGGAATAATGAGTAATGTGCTAGTCTGGTGATGATCCCAAGGACAATGCACATTAGCTGGTGATGATCCCAATGTTGCATGGTGATAAAACCAATGTAGCATCTAAACTCCACTCAACTAGTCAAACTGAAGTGAAAAATGAAGAGAATATTCTCCCTAGAGGAATATTCTTCCTAAAATATAGAAGACTGGATAATGACTAATAAACAAGGAAAACCTTAGGAAAAATAAATCCTAGGTGTGTGTGAAGTAAATCCAACAATTTTGACATAATGAACCCTCTCTACAGTTTCCTCACTCTTTCCTCTGGTGATATCATGGTCAGTACTTCAAGGCTTCACCTCCACAGTCAGTTGTTGGAAATATAAACAATAATAAATTTGCATTCTTCACATGCCATAGCATGGTAATCATAAATAATGATTAATTACAAGCTGGGGGAAATAGGGGTATTACAATCCCCTCCCCCTTCAAAGAAACACTGCCCTCGGTGTTCTTCCGCAGTAACACTTGTCATGCCTTTGTCATTTAGTTGCTTCAGAAATCATGATCCTTTTTCTTGGTCAGGTCCTTTCTATACCCTTGGCCTTCATCACCTACCTTCAATAATTTTGGACAATAAGCATATTAATCACAATTTCATGTGAAAACATCTTACTGTTGTGCAAAATTCAAGAGTAAAAATTTCATAATCTAGCACAATACATATATGTGCAATTTGTAGATTTGCATCCATATGAATGTCTTGTTATCTTGGATCATTGTTTTTCCTTGACATACCCATTGTGTGCATGACCCCAATCAATTGTTTATAAGAATTATCAAAGTCTCCTCTTCCTTGCGGTCACTCACCCTCCAAGCCCATGCTTAGGCATCCCCTTCTCTGCTATACAGTCCCTCGGGTGATCCATCTTAACTTTCCAAGGCTTTCTCACACAACAAGATTTCTAAAGATTTCATTGAGTCTTACAGTCAAGGCGTCCCTCAGACTTGTTATGTCGAGGCGTCCCTTTGGCTTGTGATACCATAACACAACATATTCTAGGGAAATCATGGCTTACCACAGGGTTCTCATGTCTCAATGGTATCATTTTTCATGCTTTCCAGCTTGACATCCTTCATCTGTCCTCCCTAGACATATTTTTTTTATCTCACCTATATCACAGGTATACATAAATTATGAGATATTATCCTCAATTTCAAATTCAGAATTTTCTTTCAAATCTGTCACCCACAAATTTCCAAATTCCACATTTATTTTCATATATGTTTTGCACAGGAACCAGATTCACAGGTATGGGACTTTCCTTCCCATAGCAGTTTGGCTCAGCAGAAAATCAGTCTTCCTTATGGGCTTACAACACTGTCGTATCCAAGACCCTTTTCTTCTTGCAATTACAACATTCCTCAGCCAAACAAATTGTTAGATTTCATGCACATTATATTTTCATCGCACACTTGGAGTGGCTCACAAAAAATTTCAGAACTGTGCATACTAACAATCAAATTCGTTTGCTTAGAAAGGAAATACCATTCTTGCAGTTTGATTCAGCAGGAAATTGGTCTTCCTTATGGGCTTACAACACTGTCATATCCAAGACCCTTTTCTTCCTGCAATTTCAACATTCCTCAGCCAAACAAATTGTTAGTTTCCATGCACATTGCATTTTCAAAACTATGCATACTAACAGTCCAAGTCATTTTCATCTATTCAAGGGTACAAAGCAAAAGGAAATATCATTATTTAAGTATGCATCCTTTCAACATACCAAAATTTCCAAATGAAACTAAAATATCAGTTGACTTTAATCAATGTGCCAGTATTCATGGCCACATTCATACCCAATGCACCCTTGCATTGATTTCAAGTTTGCCACACTTTGTGGCAAGCACTTTGTCATGGTGTGTTGGAGCTTAACCAGCCTCTTCACCATATGGCTTATTCATTCTCATTCACTCTTACAGCAAGACTGTGCTTCTTGCTATAGGATGATCATGATCCCAAATCAGCACATATGAAACTAAAATTTTCTCTTGAATGCACCCAAGAATTCTTCCTTCATTATTAACCAAGGTGTCAACAGTCATGGCCACCCAAATTTTCTTTTCTTTAAAAACTACACAATATGAGTGGAGTATTGGAAGGTCCTCCTTCCTCAATGGAAAATTCATTGTCTGCCTTATTATGCAAACATGCATTTCTTCAATGCATTCCATGCAATGTGCTAACTATGAGCACCTTTATTCCCAATCTCCTTGGATTGGTCATTGTACCCATGGTACTTTTACTCATGCATTTTCTTGCAAGGATTATAACTCATCCTTGATTGGAATAGACTTCATCTCTCTGTTATTCAAATTCTTCTTTCCTGAATCTTACCCTGCTTGGGTAGCAATGGCATACAACAACCACTTAAAAATTATTTTCATATCATTAAGATAATGAAAACTTTTCAAAAGGGATTCTTACCCAATCCCTTCATACCTTATGCATGATAGGCATGAACACTTTTATACATGTTCTGGATTTCAACACCCTCTCTTATATTACCTCATCGGTGGTGCTTTATGGGGACTTTTAAAGTCCCCTCAACAAATTTCAACAACAACCTTCTTGTATTCATCCTCTGCTTGAGGTTTTCCATCATTGGTAACTATCTTTCCCAATAGTTTCAATGTATTTTCTACACATGACATACATCAAAAATACATTAGTCATCATGTAAAATAAAAATGCATGTATCATAAGATTCAAATCAATAGAACATTTTTGGATATGTCCTAGCATATCTTTTTGCACTTCATCACATTATCCTTAATTTTTTTCATGAGTGGAGCACAAACAATTCTCAATTGTTTCTACAGTCATACAACCATCATCACTATGGTGTCAAAACATTTACTTTCATCAGCACACCAGTTTCTCATCCCAGAGAAAACATAATCTATAGCAAGAAAGGAGTTAAGGGTTCTTCCCTTTTCCAACTCCTTCTACACAGCCTGGGACTTTCAGTCCAGCTGACTTGTTCCAAGGCCTCATTGCCTTTACTTAACATGGCTTAACCAATCCTATTCATTCAAACATATTCATTGGTTTATTTTCCTTTTTCCAGTTGTACTTGTTTCCACAGGGTTTCTTCCAAGGCTTACAACTCTGTTAAACAATTCAGAGTTTTTAGGGTGAGAAAAGTATTCCTCATTTTCTCCTTATTTGCTTATGCAATCTACTCCATGTTGGGATCTTCCTGCTCTTTTCCTTGAGAATCCTTGGTTAGGATCACCCTAACCTTTTGGATACATCAGCATGCTCCAATAGCAAATTTTTTTGGTCATATTGAATCATGAACCTGTGAATTTTGCACATTACCATTCAGTAATCAGAAAGGTCAACATTCATTTTTTTAGTCTTCCAATCATGCATGATGTTTTAACATGTAATCCAGAATTCATATATATATATATATATATATATATATATATATATATATAGGCTTGCATCCCACTACTGAATTCTCAACAGTCGTTAAGGTTGTGACTCTATTCTCCTGACAAAGTATTTACGCAGTTCCTTCACAAGGAACTCCTTCGGCACGCAACTTCCTTATTGCATATCCATCACTATATTTGATGGCCTCAACCTTGAGTTAGCTTCAGCTTTACCACTTTAGTTGTTTACCAAATATTCCATAAGGAATATAAACGTGCATTCCTATGATGTATTCCAAATACACATTAAAAGCATGTCCTTTATGTTTTCAGCTTGCTTTCATATTGTGCTTCCATGCACTTAATCACATGCTTCAGCATGTTGTGTGTGTTCCCACCATAGGCACCCTTTACAGTTTCATTTCCATATCGACTGAAAATTATTTAGTTCATGATTGTTCACAATCATGTACACGTGATCCTCAAAGTTGTATTTGTGTTGTCTTTTATCATGACAACAGAGCGTCCTTGCTCATTTACTCTTTCATCTATTTATACTAGCTTTTCCCAAGGGAATGGAACACATTCCCCTCAAGCTATCATTCAAAACGAAACTTCCATGACTCTTCAGAATAAAGTCAACCATGCATCTGTGGTATTCATTCAATCTTGGCAAGTGAAATTATTGCCTTACATTTCACTCATTTAGGTAGTCACATCGTGCCTTTAGTATACATATACTCTTACATCATTCATGTGCATCACTTGGACATTTAATATCATTCATATCTATTTGGTCTTAATATCAGTCTTCATATCAAGAAACCTCACAATGCATTAAATCCATGCACTCAAGAATATACAAACATAGTCAAGCATTCATCATGCAATCTCATTGCTTGCACCTTTTCCATGCCATTCATGGACATATCAAACTTCCAGATCCTTCTACCAAGGATCTTACTGCCATTCTCATGACAAGTCTCATAGAGATACTCAACACTGAGATTCCCTCTTTGTTGAGACTTGCAGTCATTCACATGATATCCACATGTCAAGTTTAACAGACATAATCATAACTATGTCCCCCTTTCCATACGACAACAACTAGCAAGGAGGAATTTTTTCCTCAACTACTATAAAGTTATTCAACAACCCAGAAATACTATCTGGGCAATTCCAACAGTGCCCAAGACAACAAGACAACTTATCAAGCTTATTTTTCATGCCTCAAACCAATTTTGGTTAACAGACCTTTTATAAAGGGAATTTTTCCTTGGTTCCATTGCTTCTTGAATCCCTCGAATAAGGGCACCATTTCCTTCTTCGCTCTAAGAGCTTTCCAATGACTATAAACTCGTCCAAAACTGAGTTTTGATTCAAGAGTTATGACCTTCCAAATTTTTTGAGGTGTCATTGGCCAATCGCCACCCCCTTCGCTGTGTGGATTCAATTTCCTCATACCATCCAACATGGCACTATCGTGGCCCTGATCGTCATCTTTTGGAAATGATGTGGTCGTGGAACAAGGGTTTACAGGGGAAAGTCTATGTCAATTCGTCACGGGCTTATTCACTTCCAGAACCTCGATGCTTCTTTTTTTCCCTTTTACCTTACCATGCGATCGACGCTGGAACCTATTCCTCTAGACTTCATCCTTTCCATGCTCTTTTGTACAACACTAAAGCTTCTCAGAGACCCAAAGTCCTGAAGCCTCTCTCTACTCCAGAATATATGGGGGAGTTATGTCCACCTTTGGATCTAACGGTTAATATTTACCTGCACTTAACACATCCTTTGGACTTGACTAGAGGGGTGGGGTCCCACACCTCATTCATGTCCAATCCCACGATGCCATGTGGAGCTATCCAAACACGGCACATCACCATGACACACGCGGGCACATCCTATCGGAGCTTAACACTACAACAGGGAAAACTTTGTTGCTTCAGCACTTCAACCACTTTTCTCTATTTGCAAATCCTCCGGAGTCCTGAACCCTGGAGTCCTTCCACGTGGCTACGACCTTTGACCCTTTTGGAGTTTGCGTCTTATCACTCTAAACACCGAGAGTTCTGAAGTCTCGAACTCTCAGAGTGGGTCCCTCTTGCGTATGTGGCATTCTGCATAGGTGTCCCTACTACCATCTGCCACCTAGCAGATACGTGGCGATGATGCCACCTTGACACACGGTACCCATCTCTCTGAACCTACACCTTATACGATGAGTCATCAAGACATGTGGCTTAGCCACCTGCTGACATGCAGTGGCTTTGTCATATGGTCAGACTCCACCACGTACTTTGGCCATGTCATATGTTGAAGTCACTCCGGCCTTCAGGGAAACTCCACACCTTGCATCCTGAATCACTCGAAGTGAGGTTTATCCGGAGAGCCAAATAATGATTGGATGGCCCATAATCTTCCCTAGTTTGATCCAACGACTAACGGAGATTCGTGGCTCCGCGCTCCCATGATCCACACAATCCTAAGTATGTAGTCCCGTGGGTAACCGACTAGGAGGATCATAAGGAAGAATGATTGCATGTTGTCGATCGTCCCTTCCCTTACTCTATCCTTCCACTAAAACTCGGTCTAATGGTAAAGAAGGATCTTGAAGGATCCTTAGATCTACAGCCCACGTCACTTCGCGAGTTTGATGTTCGTGGATTCTGGTCGTTTAACACCCTTTTTCTCCTAGAGTGGTCAACACCAAACTCACCACGACGTAGATCCAAAAATCAAGGTAAATCCTGAATATCATCAGATCTATGGCTCACGTTACATCGTGAGTTCGAAGTTCGGGGATTCTGATCGTTTAACACAATTTTTCTCCTAGAGTGGTCAACATCAGACTAACCATGATGTAAATCCAATAGTCAGGGGAGATCCTAAATATCATCATATCTATGGCTCACGTTACTTCGCAACCAAGAAGTGGATCGGGGTTTAACAAGGGGATGAATCCCACGATAACAGGTAAATGACCCCCAACTTTCGGTCAACCGTCAAGTTACCGGTCCGACAGGTCACCCTGGCGCATATAGGACGTTGCAATGTTCATTCACCCCGGAGCTCTGAACTCCCAGAGTCTCGAATAACTTAGCTCATTTTTTAGTGTAGCGAAGGGTTCCATGGTCCTGGTCCTATGGAACTTTTTCAAGCTCCAGAGGCTACACTTCTAATTCTTAGCCAAAATTTGTTTAAGGTCGTGGGCATGAGCCCGCAGTCTCTTGGACGATTGATTTGAAGGAAGCGCCTTGGATTCACATAACTCAAGTTCTATAAAGGGGAAAGGTAGTTTTTAGGGATCAAAAGGACTATAGCAGTCCCGTAGAGTCTATCCCAACTCTAGAACTGTGAATTTGATCCTTGGGAAAACACCTTGAGGATTTTTCTAACCAGCATAGAGGCCAAACTTGTCATCTTACAATCATTCAAATGCAGCAGTTTACAGAAGAACAATAAGCAATATTACCATCAATTTCACATGAGGCACATTTTGACACAATATCATGCCATCATCCTCCTATATCCAAGAGGTATATGTATAGCACAAATACAAGCATTCAAATCATGGATTTCAATTCATGTGCATAGGGCATATGAAATACTTATCTATTACAAGTTGCAGACAGCTAACTAACTATGGGTGTTCGCCTTTCCACCCAATCGTAGGCTCAGAGGCATTCACTCTTAGCACTCTAGCCACCCTCGTGCCAAGCCATGATATCACTAGGGAAACTTCTGCAAATTTCTCAGATATCCTCTCTCTATCATAGCCTCTGCGAGGTTTATCAGGTGCTTCCTCTGCATCAAGCTCGCAACCTTCTTCTTAAGTCAAGTTTTTTGGGTTCTCTTCCCAAAATCAAGAAGGGTATCGGGGAGGTTACTCTCCTCCACCTATATAGTAGCAGTAGAAGTCTCCCTTCTTACCCATTGAGCTTAGGACCTCCACGGGGTTTATCAGATGCTTTCCCAACTGGATTTCCTCTGTGCAAGAGAGTCCCTTCACAGCTACATTGTCCCTCGACGCCCTCTCCTTCCAGCATCGGTTTCTTTCCAGCCAACACCAATCTCGCGGCCCTCTTTTGCTCCAGTCTGGGCTTCAGGTCTTTTATGCTCCAGTTCAGATCTCTTCCACGAGGTCTTGGATATTTCTATTGCATGTGCTTGTGCATTCTTTTTCAGCAATTCTCTTCTTCAGAGACCGAAATCCTCCTTTGTTTCTCTTCTTGTAACGAGAACAACTTATTCTTTCAGTTATTCTCTGAACTGGAGAGCCTCTCTCGCACTCTCTTCTTTATCTGGTATATTTCTTCTCTTTTCATATCCAGGTCGCATGCCCCCTATAGGCATGGTCTCCTTCTTCTCTGAAAGGAACTTGGGTCAATCTGGGCCTGCAGTAAACTGTGCTCTATTGTACTTTGGGATGGAAATTTTATGTCTCCTCAGCTAGACCCTCCATGCTTCCATTCATTGGGGCAGTTGATTGTTCAACCACTAGTCCTTTTCTCATTAACTGATTTTTCCTTGGGATCGGGATGAGGCTTATTATTTCAGCAAAGACAATTGGGTTATTTTGACATAATGAACACTCTCTACAGTTTCCTCACTCTTTCCTCTAGTGATATCATGGCTAGTACTTCAAGGCTTCACCCCCATAGTCAGTTCTTAGCAATCTAAACAATAATACATTTACATTGTTCACATGCCATAGCATGGTAATCATAAATAATGATTAATTACAAGCTGGGGGAAATAGGGCTATTACATCTTCACTTGATTTTGCATACCAAGCCAAAAATAAAAATCATTTACCTAAGAAAAAGTTTTATCCCGACCAAAATGTCCTGACAGTCCTCAACTTTGCTTCTCTTTGATCAAGTTCTCCCTCATTGAACACTTGGGTATGCAAAACGTATTGTTCTTGAACAACAATGCTTCATGTAGCATGCAGTCCAACCACTGACTCCTATTGATAGAAACCGGATTTTCACAAGATGCATAAACATATTTGAAATCTGCATCATCTCGATACATTTCTTTTAAATCATTAAAGCCTAGAGTGTTGACTTGAAATTCTTACAAAATTAAATTAATCCTACTCAATGTATCAAGAACTTTATTTGCCTTACCACTTGTATGTTTAATCACAAAGGTGAAATTCAGCATAAATTCAACCCACTTAGCATGTCTTTGATTCAGTTTTGGTTGACTACTTATAAATTGTAATGCATGATTGTCAGTGTACAAAACAAACTCTTTGGGCATGAGGTAATGTCTCCATTTCTTTAGTGCCTGCACAATTGCATAAAACATCTTATCATTAGATGAATATTTATGTTTAGCCTCATTCATTATCTCACTAAAATATGCAATTGGTCTTTGTTCTTGGCTCAGTACAGCTCCTATTACAATCCCACCGACGTCAGTCTCAACTCGAAAAACTTATCAAAGTCTGGAAAAGCTAGCATAGGTTGTTCAATGATATTTTTCTTCAAAATTTGAATATTTCGATTAGATGCTACTATCCATTTGAATGGTTTTTTGTTCTCTTTGATTGTCTCAATAATTGGAGCACATAACTGGCTGAAATTCCTGATAAATTTCCTATAAAATCTTGCTAAACCATGGAAACTCCTTACCTCGTACACATTTCTAGGAGTAGGCCAACTTACTATTGCTTGAACCTTCTTTGGTTCCATCTTCAATCCTTCTTCAAATACTATAAATCCCAAATATATTAGCTCATTCTTCATAAAAATGCATTTCTTTAGATTTATCAACAACTTTTCTTTTTCCAGACTATTCAAAACCATTCTGGGATGTCTTAGATGTTCCTCTCTTGTCTAGTTATATATCAAGATATCATCTAAATATACTATCACAAAATTTCCAATAAATTCCTTCAAAACCTCATTCATCAACCTCATAAATGTACTTGGAGCATTTGTGAGCCCAAAAGGCATCACCAACCATTCATATAGTCCACTATTAGTTTTGAAAGCAGTTTTCCATTCATCCCCTTCTCTTATCCTAATTTGATGATATCCACTCTTCATGTCAATCTTTGAGAAATACTTAGCACCACTTAAACAGTCTAACAAGTCATCAATGTGAGGCAATGGAAATATATACATTATAGTAATCTTTTTTATTTCTCTTGAATCAGTACACATGTGCCATCCTCCATCCTTCTTTGGGCTGAGTACTGTTGGTACAACACATGGCCTCGGACTTTCCTTCATCAATCCTTTATCCAGAAGCTCTTGCACATGTTTCTTAATTTCTTCAATCTCTTGTGGGGTCATCTTGTAAGTTGTTTTATTTGGAAACTTGCTCCAGGTATCAGGTCAATATGATGACTAATACTCCTTACAAGAGGTAAAGCATTTGGCAAGTCATCCACTATAATATCAGCATATGCATCAAGCATAACTTTAACTTCTGCAGGTAAATCATCCAGAGTTGTATTAGTGACTATTACCTTTGGCTTACCAATTAAGGCAAAATGTACATCTTCTTCCTTCTTAACTTCTTGCAGCAATTCCTTCCCACTTATCAGCAGTACACTTGGACCATCTTCCTCTTTGGCTCATTCATCCTACAAAGGAAACAATACATGCTTGTTCCCATTCTTTTCAAAAGAATAGGTTTTATTCCTACTATTATGAATGGTTTTTATGTCATATTTCCATGGCCTTCCCAACAAAACATGGAAAACATACATGGACATTATGTCACATAATACCTCGTCCTTGTAGCTACCAATCTGAATTTCCACATTACATTGTTCATTCACCAAAATATGATGTCGTTTCTACGACCAAGACACTTTGTGGGGAGTGGGATGCACTGTTATATTCAGTCCCAACTTCTTTACCATTTCAATGGAAACCAAATTATATGTGCTACCACTATCAATAACAACTTTGCAATAATTACCTCCTGACTTGCATACAGTCCTAAATAGACTTTTCCTATGAGTTGGTTCTTTAGCTTTCTTCTCTGATTTGATCATAACTCTTTTCAACAACAATGATTCCCCTACCTCAGAAGCTTCTCCTTTTATTTCTATACTCACATTCTCTTCTATGGCTTCTACTATATTTGCATTTCTTTGACCTGTTGATTTATTTTCTGGGCAGTCCTATGACATATGGCATGTATTTCCACATATGTAACATCTGATTTC
The DNA here is from genome assembly GCA_032191745.1 of Picea mariana. Classification (NCBI taxonomy): domain Eukaryota; kingdom Viridiplantae; phylum Streptophyta; class Pinopsida; order Pinales; family Pinaceae; genus Picea; species Picea mariana. Next base: position 148,887 of record JASDQU010014452.1, read on the forward strand.
TCTTCCTCTTCTACCTCTACCTCTGGAGAAAAATATTCTACCTCTTGATTCTCCTCCTCTTGATGGATAATCACTTGAGATTGAGATTCCTCCTTCATCTCTTGGGGTCTGAAATCTTCCACTGGATTTTTCTTTTCCTCTTGTTGAAATTCTTCCTCTGACTTTATGGATTTGTTTTCTAGCCAGCTTTCCCTCTGCCTTCAAAGATGCTTGATAGCATCTTCAACTATCTTTAGGAAAAAAATGCCAATCTCACCTTGTATATCATACCTCAAGCCATTAATGTATCTGGCAGCTTTTTCAACATCTTCTTCAATATGACCAGCTCTAATTGTCAACCTGTAAAACTCTTTTGTATATTCTTTCACAGTCATAGCCAGAACTGTTTGAGATTATGCAAATGTCTAAATTAGTTCAGTTGATAGTCCTTAGGCATGAACTTGTTATTGAATTTAGCAATCATTTTGTCCCAATTCTTAATTTTGGCCTTACCTTTTTGGTTCCTGTCAGCTTGTAATTCATCCCACCATAGGGTTGTGTGACCTTTTAGCCTTGTCACTACATACTTTACCTTCTTCCCTTCATCTACATCTTCATAGTCAAAATATTTGTCCACGACATTAATCCATCCAATCAATTCTTCAACATTCAGGTTACCTTCATACATTGGTACCTCTATCTTTGGTCTGGCACCAACCTTGTGACCACCCTTATCAGTTTCTCTTCTGTTGTTTCTTCTTCTTCATCTTCCTTAGAGGTTGTTGCTTCACTTTTGTTGGCATCTCATGTGTCTGGATCTCTCTTCATGGAAGTCTCCATATCTTCCATCCTTGTTGGAAGTTCTCTTATCTCTTGTTGTAATTATGCAGTTGCAATCGGTCTTCCTCAACCTAGTCTTTTGGGTGGCATCTTCTCTTTATTGACGAGCACACTTGTTGTATGCGCTCTGATACCAAAAATGATAGCAGACCCCATCCAAATCCCACTTACATATTTCTCGAACACAACTCTGTTACAGTGAATAATGTCTCAATGTCCCTTGGATCGAATTCAATAGTAAGGTCAGTCAAGTCCTGGTTCCTTGATTGGCAATTTGAACCAGAAGCACTAGATTAAGTGCTCTTCATTAGATTCTTCCATATGGTCGAAGTCTATGACCAAGAGCTACTTTACGGGGAGTTGAGTCCTCGACTCGGATCTCGAGGCAAGGGAGTATCGCGATAAACCACACGTTGACACATGGTTTTCCTTTCTATCATGTGATTAAATTGCGGGGGGTGCCTCATTACTAAACCTCTTGCTAGTTGAGCGCCCGCAATTTCACAAGGATCGTTGATCTTCTTTATCAACGAACGGTTGGATCTTATCTCAAGGCCAAGTTTCAATATAATGAGGGTCATCAATCTATGCCACGATCCAATATCTGTCATCCATCTTCTTAACAATATTGCAAAGGTTTCTTGATGTGGGCCACACCAGAATTAAGTCACAACCATGTTGTCCAATCTATTGAGGACACGTGTATCGAACTTAATCAAATGCAAAACTAAGGGAAATTGTTGAGAGGTGATGCCCAAAAGGACATGGGCCGTCGATCTTGGTTTTTGGATCAATCTTGACTGTCCACACCAACAAAACGTAACCACATAAATTTAAACAGGTTTTCGGCTCGGTTTAGACTAATGGCTCTACACACGATATGTGCTCCTGCAAACATAAATTTGATCTAGAATTTCGATGCTCTAAAAGTTGTGATCAAAGTTTAATTATGCACACGTAGAATAACTCGCAGGGGCATAAAAAATCTGAAAAAATCTCATTCATTAGATTTGCAAAGGAATAGACAAATACAACAATATAGCTTTGTTCCTTTCGGTCTCTTGGACCTTTACAATCCACACTCTCGCACAAACTCTCTCTATCTAACCTTTTAACTCTTACAAAAACATCCAATATATATTGAGCCCTCAAATAGCTCACAAACAAACAAATCATGAGTTATCTAAACAAAATTCCAATCTGGAAATTGTTTCTAAACTCTAGCAACAACTCGACACCTAGCAAACAAACTCAACGAAAATGTCTTCTAGAGACATTTCGTAATTATTGCAAATATAATCAAACAAATTAGGGAACCAACTCCCTTGGTAAATGTTTGTGACCCTTGGGGTCAATCTTGAAATTTATTGCCAGATGCTCTTGCATCAAATAATACAATGTGAACCTACTTTATACCATGAACCTCCACCCTCAAAACTTATTCTTGCGTCAATATTTTCTCTATTAGGATTTTGGGCAATTTGGTAGCATCCTTCCTTGATCTCCTCTTCACAAATCTTCAATTTTTGGTGCAATGCCTCTCTACCCTTTAATCTCATGCTTCACAAAGATCAACCTAATGCCATAATCTTCTTAATTCCTTGTCTTTGCCAACAATAGAGTTAGAATCCACATCCACTATCAAAAGAAAATATCAATGAATGAACCAAAAGATTTTCTAGACATGGAGATCCTGTAGAAAGATCTACATTCGAAAAAAATCCATGCTTCTTATTATACTCCAACACAGTGAAATATCTCAATATTCTTCGACCAAAATAATGTATCAAGATGCAACACTATGTAGAAGCTAGCTTGTGGTATCTCAATAGAACACTTCTAATTTTGTTTTTTCTTGATGAATCATGGAGATTCTAATTATATAGATGTAGATTTATGTAAGGAATTTTGGAATATGAGTTATGAACATCTTGAGTACAAAAATATAGTCAAATCTAAATCGTCAATATTGATATTTGAACATACTAGAAGGATAGCAATGTAGGATGGACAGTACATATGGCACAAGTTGTCCTCTACAAATATTTAGGGTGAGGATTGCATCACAAGTCTAAATCCTACATAGGGCACACCAAAAAACACATTATCGGTGTAATTAGGTACATTGTAGTAGTCGATGATAGATATCATTCATAAAACCCTCTGAATCTATGTGCTTTATATGTACAGAGCATATGTTTTACACTCAAACGTGGCTTTGCTTCACAACTACCAAATGTCATAACATTGGCATGTCAAATGCAGTGTATCCGTACATGCAAATTGGTGTTATAATGTTTCCACATGGTTGTTAGACACATGCTGACATTAGGATCCCAATATTATTAATTAAAATGAGTTTTGTTTAGGCATACTATGAAGATATTTATCCTTATCACATCATTGTCATGGAACTCTTGAGGATTGTCAAATGAATCAATTAACAAAAATAGCATTTTTTTATTAACAAAAAAGGAGTTTTGGAAATGAGGTTAATAATTCATTAGGATCAAAGTTAAAATGTATGAAGCAACTCACACCAATAAACATGTTTGATATCTACCCTTTATTAAAAGAAATTAACTGTTAAAACTTGAATTTTCAAAAAAAAAAAAACATTTTTAAGAATAATTTTTCAAATTTCAATAAAATAATTATTTTAAATTATTTTATTAAATTAATGTCTTTGTTGATTCATTCATTTTTAAAACTATTTCCATATTATTCAATGTCATTTTTCCAACCTAAAATATATGATCAATGTTTTCTAATTATATTCACCTAAAACATATATGTAAGAGATAAAGTGTCATATAATTGGCAATTTGTAAACACTAAAAAACAATTTATAAATGTTTTAACCACTAAAAAAATACATTTTTTCAAAAAACTAAAAAGTAAATTTTTGCAGCAATATATTTGGTACTCATTTGTAACATCCCCTTTAATGAATAGATGAATATACTTAACTTTTTTGATTTAATGTCCTTTTCAATAATATCATAGTATTTAGTAGAGATTGAGACATTGATACTTGGTTTATGACTTGGCATCATATTATATTAACAATTGGCATGGATGCAGAATTGCAACTATGTTACTTATTGAAACCATATTTGTACAGCCCATGGGATTATTCTCTCTGGAAATGGGCCTGTTATATTGGTCCCTTTTTGGACACTTGTTTTTATTGATGTGCACTTTAGTGGCTCTTTCAAAGGTCTTCAATAGTAAATAATGTTTGGAAGGACTCTTGGATATTTTACTGTGGGGATGTGATCCTCTTGAGCCTTTTATTAACTGAATTGTCAAATGATGCAGAGTATTAATTTAGAGTCACACTACGAAATGGTATGCATATGCCCTACAAAAATCAAACCTACGATCTCCAATCAAAGTCACTCACTTCTACTTACATTCTTTGAAATACTTATCTATGACACATTATTGTGGAAATCCACTTTATTCCCATACAAAGATCCTGTCCAGAAAACTAATCATTTGAAATGCAAGGAAAACTCTGCCCTGGTTTTGGTCTTGTTGGCTACATCAGAAAAAACGCACGAAAATATTCATTCAAGACTAACTCATTGAACCCGATTTTCTGATCATCACTTCATATCAATTTTCCTTGGAAGGGTTTTCTGTAAATATAATTATTCCCTTTTCACTTTACATTGGGTGTGAGACATTATCTAAATGAATGGTTATTTTGTGTATTTCATTTTATGTCATAATTTCTCATTGTTTTTGGGAAAAAAAAAATAGATGTCTCTAGTTTTGATTTCCTGTCAAAGAATGAAGCCGCCTTGATTCATGTTTAAGAGTGAGGTTTGGTTTCTCTGCAAGCCCCAAGAGGGCAGGAGGGAGTGACCATGAATTTGCTTGAATCTTATCTTGAGGTGATTACTTATGACCATGAATTTGCTTGAAAGTTATCTTGAGGTGATTACTTATGAAATCTCGGGTGGTGTAATGTTGATGTTTGGTGTGAAATGAAAGTTGTTTCAAGATGATATATTCTTTCCATGATGCCCTTGGGAACCCGCCACCCTGTCACCATTGTTGATTCTCTCAATTATTTTGTATTTTGTATAATGGCTCCTCTCCTCGTATCCCTGGGATGGTCTTGTGGGCTCCATATAATGGCATGGTCCCTTGATATTGGAATCTGACATGAATGATGGTGTCTTATTCCTAGTGATTTTTGGTCTTTTGGATTCTCTCTAGACTCTTGGACTTTATTGTATTCTCTCTCTAGACTCTTGGACTTGATTAGTTTTCTTCCTAGTGTTTTTTTATGAGTTTTCATAGTGTGCCTACAAGGTGCATTAATATGACATGTACCCCATCTACTTTTGACATCCACTTAGTGCACTAGGTGAGACCAACTGGCCTCCAGATAGAAGGATCTCAGCATAGGGGGAACTCAAGAAACTAAGCTCTATGGTAGAGTGAAGCATGGTTCATACAACACTAGTTTCCCCTTCAATGAAGCATGCTATAGTGAAATTTGTTTTCTTAAACTTGTTTTTTAAGTATGCTACAATGAAATCATTTTTCTTAAATTTGTTTTTTATAAACAGATACTACATCTATGTTAAAATGCATAAAGGTTCTTGTAGGATTTGTTGTAACATTAATTGATCTCGTCATATTTATGTTCGCTTTTCCTTAAATTCGATTTATTTTCCCATTCCCTAGATTATTGTGGTCTCATCCAACTTCCTCTTATTACTTGTGTCCATTAATCTCGATCCAAAGTTTTTGTCAAAATCATTACCCCAATACTTGCTCATTTTTCTCATTTTAAAGTCTTTGTCAAAAGTAGATTAACTAGAACCATAGTTTTAGTCTTGATCTATCTTAAAAATTTATTAAAACTTCTTCTCTATTATACTAAGTCTACCATTACCATAAGTTCAAGTCTAAATTATGTGTTGAAGATTTTAAACCATGTATCAAGCTATTTTTCTATAATTATTGAATCCTTATTTTATCTTTAATTATTGAGTCCTTGTTTTATCTTCAAATCTCACTATTATTTGAAGTCAAAGTCAAACAACCATACACAATAGTTTTGAGAGGCAATAGTCAAAATAAAATTATTTTCATCCTCCAAAATCAATTGTCAACATTGATCGTATCAAGTGCCAACAACAATGGTATCGAAGGTAAAGAGTGTTAAAATTCATGAGAGCAGAGGCACACAGGAATAACACACAATAATTGATTGTATTGCACACACACATACGTACATATATAGTTGGACTCAGATCCAACCAATTCCATATTTGGAGGGAGTGGTTGAGAAGATATCTCAACAGCTCAACAAACCCAACCCAATCTACTAACAATTTACTAAAGTAAGCTTATTCTAACATCCTCCCTTAATGCTTACTTTACAAATTACAACACAACACAAAAGATTACAATACTAGAACTTTCATCTGTTTGTTGTCTGTCTGATCTGGTCTTCCTCAGCACTGAAACTCACTCTGCAATCACCCGGTTTCCGCTCTTTCTTCTCCACACATTCGAGCTTCCCACTGACACATTTAAAGTCAAAACGCTTCTGACCATCTTTGACACTCTTTGTAAAACTGACGCTTCTCAACCTCCCGAAGGACAGTCTCAATACTGAACCATTTTATGGATACAACTTCCATCTGTGAAATTCCCCCGAAGAGCAAATTTCGACAGTAAGATAGGACAGTGATCTAGGTACAAAATGTTTTCAGCAGTCGATTTCACAACTGACCTCTTAACACAAAATAACCTGTACTAATACTCCCGGAGCACGACGGGTCACATCAGCTTATAACAAACTTAGACATAATCAAACTAGTAACTTGTTCTTGTAGCACCGAAGAACACTCAAAAACTACAAGGTTGAATTACATCGTTCTGCTCTATATTTGGTTCTACGTTACAATTCCTCACATTATATAAAACTACAACAAATTACACATCACACATATAAAAATAAATATAATGCAAATTTTCTTTCATTTAAATAACTATATAACCGTCGACGTTCCTCCTTTGCTGGGCACACGTAGATCAGAGAACTGCAGCTCCAACTCATCCTCAAAAAGACAGCTAACAAAACAGTCTCCGCGTCTTCCGTGATGACTATGACTTTCCATAATTTCATTGACATGCTTTGCAAGAACCTCCGTGAAGTCAAAACATCAAAATATGAGAAGAGAACTCTGCAATGGCAGCTCATTGAATATTTGGATGTCCCGTTGCAACTGACGAGGATGTGCAAAAATATGTGCTTTCAATAATTCGTGGATACAACAACACAAGTGTGGTTCTCTTAACAGTGTTTGGACTCTACTCCACTTGATGCAATAAACAGTCCACGAACGGAAATAAAGCGAGTTCACCTACCACATCTTTTTCTTCAACGCAATATGTGCCGGAGAAGAGATTCGCTATTGTTTGCAAATCAAGCCCATATATGGCATATTGGAAGACTCCGACTTTCTGAATAAATCCAAGGATCTGCACCTTGAATCAAACAGATCTCCACAAACAACAATCTGGCATATAGATCCCTTGCTTTCGTCTTGCACACGGCGATTAATCGCCCAGCATTGACCCTGTCACAAACAAACCAGCAACACTCCAATCTCTGAAGTGGCAGCAGCTGCAGATCTAATCAGACGGAACTCTAGCAATAATGAATGGCAGCGTTGGATGACGGTTTACACAGCAGCACAACCTCACGACTTACACACAGAAATTTTAGAAATTCAAACAACAATATATATATACTCTCCTACATATGTACAGAGAATATAAGCGATTACAGCTCTCACATTCTCCTGGCCTTCCCGTGAGGGAATCAAGCCAGACCAGGCTCTGATACCATGTTAAAATTCATGAGAGCAGAGGCACACAGGATAACACACAATAATTGATTGTATTGCACACACACATACGTACATATATAGTTGGACTCAGATCCAACCAATTCCATATTTGGAGGGAGTGGTTGAGAAGATATCTCAACAGCTCAACAAACCCAACCCAATCTACTAACAATTTACTAAAGTAAGCTTATTCTAACAAAGAGATCCACATGCTCATTGCAAAGCACATCGACGGTTCCATTGCCCAGTTGATTGTAGCCCCCGAGTATACGAGATCTAATAAGAGGGAGGGGTCCACAAAATAATACAATGGTTTTTTTAATATTACATGGCAGCTCGTGGTCAATTGCGCCCCCTGGATGGTTTTCAAAACCATCTAGATACCTCGCAAACTGTCAAGTGATGTAAATTGTTTAATGTGAAATTAGGGTTTTCAATCTCATGGTGTTTGATGCAGGAGCTTCATAGTTTTGCAACATAAGGCATATCCTTGGATAGAAGAACTCAAGCTTAAACACATGGTAGTCCCCAACAAGAGATTTGAACCCTTCACTTGTCATTTTCCCAATTTCAAGGTTCTCGTGTTTATCAGTTGTGGCGGCTTCAACATGGACGGTCTCGTCACCATTGTCGCACACTGTGGGCATATTACATAGAAACCATAACCATTTTTGAAGTGAATTCAAACTCATGGAACGTTGGTGTCGGTGGAAGAAAATCAATTTTGAAAATCCAGTATCATCTTATCTCAACAAATAAGGAGATTCTCCAAGCTACATCTGCCCTTCAAACGGAGGGGCAGTTATTCCTTTCTTGGCACATATTGTTGTGCAGATATTGAACACAACATAAAGAAGCAAGCAGTCTTCATGGGTTCACCTACTGTGTCTGCCAACATGTTGCACAAGCTACTGGATGCATCTAATGCAGACGGATCTATCTTTGAGGTCTCAGCAGTTGATACACAACCACCTTCTGGCAGACTTCGAGGAAGGAAACAAATACCTTCTCTTGTTGCACAATGGGAATTAGACATGAGTTTTCTAGTTGTTCGCATTTTCACACAAGAAAGAGTTGGGGAGGAAATGTTTTTGGCAGATAAGAGAGCATTAAAACCATATCTTTGTGTGACAACAGGATATGGAAACATTTTACCCAAAATATTTCTGGAAATTCTGCAACATGGCACTGTCAATGTACACCCTAGCTAGTTGCCATTATATAGGGGTGTTGCTCCAGTCCAAAGAGCATTGCAGGATGGAATAAAGGTTACGGGTATCAATAGCATTCATAGTTTATGCCTCGGATGCAAGGCCAATTATCGCAACTGGAAGTATGGAAATCGATGAAAGTATTAAAGCACCTTGGTTGCTTGCCATTCTTGTTAATCGAAGTACACATGTTTTGTTGGGTGAGCTTCCATCAATTTTGAATGAATTAGTTGCAGAAAGTGCACAAAAACAAAAGTACATATTCACAATGGTAATGATATTGATGAGAGTCGAATTCTGGAGATTAAAATTTTCACAACAAAAGTGGGATCCAAATATTGTCAGGGCAATGAGATCACTATAATATTTGATCGAGATGTCTAGATCTATGGGTAAATGGTTGTATGAGAAGGGTTTTTGGGTTTCTTTCTGAAATAGCAAATACAAATTCTTAGATCTATGGGTAAATGGTTGTATGAGGAGGGTTTTGGAGTTTCTTTTTGAAATAGCAAATACAAATTCTATTTAAAAAATTGTGCATTTTGACAGGTTATATACCAGATTGAAAATGGTTTGGGAACAGATGTTACTCCTACATCAATAAAGGAATTGTGAGGAAAGATTCATTTTAGTAATAATTGGTCAACCTTCTAGTTAAGTTCCCTTTTTGACTCACATTCAGATCCATTTTATAAGGAAGAAAGGGATGAAGATAATAATGGATAATGGATAGGTGGCGGCAAATGAATTAAAAACAAATATATTACAACAAATTCCTATTTTTCAGAGAAGAAGAGCAACACATTGATTTGAGATGTCAAGATCTCCAAAGTCCTCTTAAACCATAATTCTATTTTTGAAAGTCATATCCAATTTACCAAGCAGCAGTTGAGCATGTGCAAAGACCATAAAAGAAGCAGTTGAAAACATTTTAGGAGAATAGTAGGTTAGGGAATATCTTGGGCAGCGAGACTGTGTTCTCAATTATGAAGCCTATAATGCTATTGTAATTTTCTCAGATTCTGAAAGTTAATCCATGGATTCTCAGCTCATTTCAAATAGAGCTATGTGTTCTCTCTTATTTACTGTGTTAATGTCTCTTTAGTTTTATCTATGTTCTATGGTTAACCTATAATCTGCAATCATGTTTATTTATGTTAAAAACATTAATTTAGTACAACCACCACTATTGTTCATCAAACATTGTTTATAGGTTACTTTTCAGGTGTTATGTTTTTGAATTCACATATTGTGCTCATTCATACACTTCAGTTTCTTTTGTTGAATTCATTGTTTAGATGCTCAGCTAAACCATTCTTCTTCATCTCAGATTTGTAGAGACTTCCTTACTCTCTGCTAGGCCTGAGATTTATTGTTCCTCTCTTTTCTTCTACCTATCATTATCAGCAATTGTGCTCTGTTGAATGAGACTCCATGCCCAATGGATTAGGCCTCTAATCTCTGGAGTTACTTCCTTTTATTCCAATATGTTTTTATTCTTATACTCAACCATGTCTACCCTGTTTATCCAATTTATCATTCAAATCTGGCATTTAGAGCTTAGAGATCGAGCGTTGTTGTTTAGAGACAGTGGGCAATGAGTTGTCTTAAACCATATGAGAGAGCCCTCTCTAGTCCAAGAGCCGTGTGTGGCCTAAAGATGGTTTAAATATGTCTTAGCATTGTTTCGAAACAGCCAGGAACAATCTCAAGTTACAACATTCTTTTTGGCATCGTTGTCGGGGAAGAAGGTTCGATATTTTCCTCGGGGTTTTATGAAGATCAGATCTAGTTCTTGAAGGTGAACAAGGGTCAGACATCAGGTTGTTTGGTTATTCACTTGGCGAATCCATTGTGACTCCACTGTGATTTCTTTGGCGACTCCATTGTGTTCAAATGTCAAGATCAATCGTTGCTAAGATCATTGTAAGGTATGCTCCTTTTGATTTTTCAAATGTACCTGGTTTTCCTAATCCTATGCCTAGCACAGAAGATTGGGAAGACTGCCTCCCTAGATTCAGAGAAGATGACAATTGTCCTGCACGACATTTGATTGATTTTCATGAATGGATGCTCCAGCTGGGCATTTTTTATGAAGATGTGCTCATGAAAATGTTTATGATCTCTCTAGAAGGAGATGCTAGACAATAGTAAAAATCTTTACCTGCAACTTGTATCGTGTCTCTGAAATATTTTCATGATGTGTTTCATTCTCATTGTAAAAGGTTTTATCCAGTTGAACTTATTTTTGAAGACTGTTGCAATAAAGAATTAAAAGAACAGGTACCTCAAGACAATTATGATGATAAAGGTTTACTGATGAAAAATGTGATCAAGAGCAAATTTATTACAACAGTGAAAATGAAGAAGATAACCTTGCAAATTCAAATGAAGAGGTATCACTGGAAAATGATTACACAAAAGCATCTGAATATTTACAAGAGGACATAATACTACTTCTTGTCCTGCAACTTGTATCGTGTCTCTGAAATATTTTCATGATGTGTTTCATTCTCATTGTAAAAGGTTTTATCCAGTTGAACTTATTTTTGAAGACTGTTGCAATAAAGAATTAAAAGAACAGGTACCTCAAGACAATTATGATAATAAAGGTTTACTGATGAAAAATGTGATCAAGAGCAAATTTATTACAACAGTGAAAATGAAGAAGATAACCTTGCAAATTCAAATGAAGAGGTATCACTGGAAAATGATTACACAAAAGCATCAGAATATTTACAAGAGGACATAATACTACTTCTTGTCCTGCAAGATAACAGTCAAAACTTTATTCAGCAGATGGAGATGTCTTTTTTAAAGGATCATCATGAATTTCAAGTGGCTATTGAGTCATCAAGAAATTTGGTATGTAATCAAGGTTTCCTCCAATCTTTAGGGACAATACATTATCAAAAATATAAAAGGAATATACATGACTATATTACAAAGGAAGTCTCATGCGAAGCATATGATTTTCAAAATCATGAAGATATGTTAATCCCTATTTGTGAAGATAAAGCTCAGTTTTTAGTTGAGCATATGGCTAATTTAGATTGTTGTGAAAGATTTTTTAAAGACAATAATGGAGCATGGATTCTTGAGTTGACATCTTTAGAAATTTTCACGAGTCCATCATTCTTTGATACGCATGAGGAGTTTAATGAAAAGATTAATACAAATGCATTGTTGTCACTTGTTCATGACAATAGACGTATTAATGATCTTGAACAAAAAGAATGGAAGAGGTTCAAGTGGAAGAATTTTGCTTCATCAATAAAGCATAAATTGTGTAGCAACAGCTCAGTCCTTGGGAACAAAAGCAGGTATTACATCCTAGTTTTCATGATCCTGTAGCATTTTATTTGGGAGTTTTTGTCAGCTCAAATTTTGCAGCATTTCTTCACTGTATGAGTTCTAGCCTTGTGTTGAGTTGCAGTTCTACACATTACAGTTTATCTTACTAATAAAAACTTTGTTTAGAGTTTGGTCATTTAATCTAATGCTTACCTGGTATCATTGGAAGTGGCATGTTATCTGACCAAGATGCGTTGAGTTGATTAGATTAGAAAATCTTGTACATAAATAAATTTATTAAAGGACAACAGTTTCATAGCAAGCTTGGGGCATTTACAGATTTCAGAGATGGATAGAGGCAAGTTTGCAAAGACGGTGAAAGAACATGGTCTACAGTTCTTTAGTGCCTCGCAGGGAGACACAATCCCCAAATGGAGCCTAATGTTGTAACATTAATTGACCCCATCAAATTTATGTTGGATTTTCCGTAAAATTGATTTATTTGTCCATTCCCTGGATTATTCTTTGTCTCATCTGACCTCCTCTTATTATTTGTTTCCATTAATCTCGCTCCAAAGTTTTCGTCAAAATCATTACCCCGATACTTGGTAATTTTTCTCATTTTAAAGTCTTTGTCAAAAGTTTATTAACTACAACCATAGTTTTAGTCTTGATCTATGTAAAGGAGGTTCTTGTCTTAAAAAATTATTAAAACTTCTGCTCTATTATACTATTATACTAAGTATAGTTTTAGTCTTGATTTATCTAAAGGATGTTCTTGTCTTAAAAAATTATTAAAACTCCTGCTCCATTATACTAAGTCTATCATTACCTTAAGTTCAAGTCTAAGTTATGTATTAAAGATTTTAAGCCATGTCTCAAGCTATTTTTCCAAAGTTAATCAGTGGGTCATTGTTTTATCTTCAAACCTCACTACTATTTGAAGTCAAGTCAAACAACCATATTTCGCACCCAGCCATATATCGACAATAGTTTTGAGAGGCAATAGTCAAAAAAAAATTACTTTCATCTTCCAAAAAGCTGAGGATCGTTAATCAATTGTCAACATGGATCGTATCAAGTGCCAACAACAATGGTATTGAAGGTAAAGAGATCCACATACTCATTGCAAAGCACATCGACCCAGTTGATTGCAGCCCCCTCGGTGTATACGAGATTTAATGAGGGGGGGTCTGCAAAATAATACCATGGTTTTGTTGAATATTACATGGCGGCTCGTGGTCAATTACCCCCCCCTCCCCCTCGACGGTTTTAAAAACCATCAAGAGATCCCCCCACAAACTGCCAAGTGATGTAAATTGTTCTCATGTGGAATTAGCGTTTTCAATCTCATGGTGTACATGGATTTGGATAGAAGAACTCAAGCTTAAGTGCATGGTGGTCACCAACGAGAGTTTTGAACCCTTCACTTTTGAACTACCTCACGGAAGAATGCAAGGGAAACATAAAAGCAATACACATGAAATCAAATGTATGTATAACTATTAGAAACGCAAAACCCCATTGCAAGCAACAAGTGGATGTGAATTAGTAACAACTAACTATTTCCCACCATCACATGAAAGCCCTAAAGCAATTTTGCAGCTGGACATGCCTCAAATGAATTCTACATGATCAATAAGTTCTTCACCAGAATAATATCTTCTGGACTTCTGGTCATGCCCTTCTTGGATTAAAATCAGACAAATCTTTTCCAGCTAATGTTGGCTGACCAGACTCCAAATGTGACACATCATAAGGCTGGGAAAAAACGTTTGTAGGATCCAAAAGCAAAGAAGACTTCATGGATTCTGGATCCTTGACAGGCTTCTGCCTATCCACTGCACTACGAGGGCTTGCACCATCTGAAGAAGATACCCCTAATGAATATGGATAATCTGTTCTGCCAGTTCCAAACATTTGTTTCTGCTTCCGTACAGTGTCCATCTCATGGCCAGTTGGGACAAATGTGCGTGCACGATATTTCCTTGTCCCTTCTTCACCTTCATTGCTGTAGAGTATATAATCATGATACGTCGGGGCAAACTGAAGCATCATAAGTGAACATGCATTACAAATCCTAGTCAGCAGTACAATCTATGCAGGAACATTAAAAAAAATCTTGACATCTTCAGTTGATATTATGCCTACTGAGAATTGACAAGGGCAACACACACAACATAAACATTTGGACCAGATAACACAGAAGTTTGGCGAGCAATTAAAAATTCATTTCTACAAGCACAGTAGCATTATTCCCAAATGTCTAATTTGTTGCAGAGGCTAGTGAATTATGAGCTGAAACTTGCAGGTTGGACCAGATCAGGTGGAGTCGAGAACAGTTTGCTGAGGGCTGCAGAGCTGAATTTCCCCCAATTCCGTTGACATTATTGTTCACTAATCTTTGCCAATTTAGCACTAGGGTTCAAGATAGCTACTTTATAAGACATGCAGGATGAGTCACCTAGTTTGACATGGAAACAGAAACAAAGCAAAGAGAATGAGAATTAACTACAGAAATTAACATAGCAGAAATGGTTTCAGAACGCAGTTGAGCAAAGGAATTTACAGACATGATATGCATGCCCTCCGACAGACAAGTAAATAGTAGTGACAGACCCTTCTACTGGAAGTAAATAGTAGTGAGACAGACAAGAAAAGGCTACGCTCAGTCAGGATAGCCTGAAACAGACTGCTGTTAGCAGCCAATCCAGATAAAACTGAAAACTATCTGTTCTACAAGTTCATGAGGCAATTCAAATGGCTTGATTCCTGCTTCTTAAACACACTTCAAAACTTCCTGAATTTGAGAGGTGTGATCTATTCATTATAACAAACAAATTTCAAAAACAACTGCTATTCCAAGATATAGATAGGCCCACCTTGCTCAATAAGAATACACTTCCAAGTTAAACTAGTACAAACCCTTTCCCTAAGTGAATAGATTCAGGTCAAATTAAAACAAAAACAAAAAAAACAGTTCAACTCAGGTTAATATAAGCTTTCGGAGTTACTCCGAAAGTGTTTACTCCATGTTAGGAGGTGCTTCATGGATTTGGTGTACATGGTGTATGATTAGCCCCTGGATGATCCATGATGGATTTGCACATTGGAGGTGGCTTACTCAGTGGTTGCTTGACCTCAGTTGAATATTTGCTTGACATTCTTCCTTGGAATGTTGGAGATCTTCAAACAGATTAGGACATTCTTCATGCTGGCCACATGTAGATTGGCTGTTTTTCCTTGGAATGTTGGAGATCTTCAAACAGATTAGGACATTCTTCATGCTGGCCACATGTAGATTGGCTGCTTGCTTGAGAGGACACCCTACATTGGAGGAACGTTTGACATTCCAGAGGAGGGCGTTGAGCCCTATACAGCATGAAGAAGCTTGGATGCTTGCATAGAGGCATTTAACTGACTGGGGGGCACCTGGGTTGCGACAGGATTCACGTAGGGAAGAAGGAACCCAATTGAGCACATAGCTTAAGAGGATCATTGGAGTCCATGGAGGCTTGTAGGAGGAGTATTGGACACATCTCGTGGAGCACCCTTACATTGGAGCCTTGATTGTGTATGACATCACCTTGGAGCTTGACACGTGTACCCTTAGAGTGTAGCACTTCACATGTGTGAACCATCGTGTGGTTTTGTAGATTGTTTGTAAAGCTTGTAGGTTGTTTGTAAGGGTTTAGGCCCACATATGTATTGTTGACCTCCCTTACCTCTCATATATATAGAGGAAGGAAAGACTCATTTCATCATCATCATCGTCTCTCTCTCTCTCTCTCTCTCTCTCTCTCTCTCTCTCTCTGTACTACATCTTTGTACTTTATCTCTCTTGTCTTGGAGGCACTGGGGTTTCATGGAGATTTTGGAGCATCTTGAATGCTAAGGTTAGGATTTCATTCTTTGGAGACAACGAAGGTAGAGTATTGTGATTAAACCCTAGATTGTACTTGTTGAAGTAGAGAAGAAGAGGAGGCATCTTGCCAAAGAAGCTTGCTAGTGTTGATGCTAGCTTGTGGAGAATCGTTGGTGAAACTAGTTTTCCCTAGCTGGGGTTTTGTAAAGCTAGAGGATTGTACTAGCCTTGGGAATTGGGATCAAGCTATGGTATGTATATGAATTTCATCTTTATATATATATACATAAAGTTTTCGGCTGTCCAAAATTGCCTTATTTTAGATTTGATTTTCAGCTATCTTTATTATCATGGTTTGGTAATTTCTAGCACTTGTATGTCTTGCTGATTTGACATATGTTAATGCTGAAACAGTTAAGGGTTTTAACATCAATATTGAAGAAGATGGGGCAGATTTACTGCTGTAATTTCTGCTGTCACAAAGTGATTTTCAGATCTGGTCTATGCATGATAAAATTGCCCTCGACAGCTGAAACTTGTTGGCACACAGCTAGTATCTTTTCTCTTGGATTGCCTTGTTGACTGGGGTTGTTAAGAGGTGAAATATTGTCCTCTGTTGGCAATGTTTTATCAAATTTCATAACATCCCTCAGGCTGTAAATTCACAGGGTTAAGATTCAAGAAAGCTCTAGGAAAGAGGTGAAATTTCTGAAGTTGCATTAATTGCCTTAGATCATGAAATTTCTACAGTTAATGCGATGGTACAGCCAGAATATGCAAACTAACATCCCCGGAACATTGCATGAGAAGATAACTTTCTAGAAGGCAATCACAGTATATGTTCTACAAGTTCGTGAGGCAGTTCAAATGGCTTGATTCCTGCTTCTTAAACACACTTCAAAACTTCCTGAATTTGAGAGGTGTGATTGATTCAATATAACAACCAATCTCAATTACAACTGCTATTCAATGCTATAGATAGGGTCACCATGCTCAATAAGACTACACTTCCAAGTTAAGCTAGTACAAGGTTCTTTCCACGAGTGAAGATTTGAGAGGTGTGATCGATTAAATTTAACAACCACTCTCAATTACAACTGCTATTCCATGCTATAGATAGGGTCACCTTGCTCAATAAGACTATACTTCCAAGTGAAGCTAGTACAAGGATTTTTCCACAAGTGAATAACTTCAGGTCAAATTAAAACAAAGCAAAAAGAAACATTTCAACTCAGGTTAACAGAATGGTACAGCCAGAAATATGCAAACTAACATCCCCAGAACATTGCATGAGAACTTAACTTTCTAGAAGACAATCACAGTATATGTTCTACAAGTTCATGAGGCAGTTCAAATGGTTCGATTCCTGCTTCTTAAACACACTTCAAAACATCCTGAATTCGAGAGGTGTGATCTATTTCAATATAACAACCAATCTCAACTACAACTGCTATTCTATGATATGAATAGGGTCATCTTGCTCAACAAGACCATACTTCCAAGTTAAGCTAGTACAACGGTTTTAACTTTTTCTATACAGTGAATAAATTCAGGTCAAATTAAAACAAATCCAAAAAAAGATTTCAACTCAGGTTAACAAGATGGTACAGCTAGAAAAATGAAAACTAACATCCACAGAAGATTGCATGAAAACATTACTTTCTGAAAGACAATCACAGTATATGTGGCAATCCAACAGGAACAGACAATAAGTTTAGATGATGGAAAGCATAACATCTCTTACTGACCTTATACTCTACATATTTGAAGAATACTAAAATGTGAACATAATGCTTACTTGTAAAAAAACATACAACGCAAATAACAACGAAATCATCTATGCTTTACCTGATGTACTGTGTCATGGTAGAAATCATTGAACTTCAAAGCATGGGTAAGGCTCCCAGTTAAACCACTAGATGCACCTATGTTTGCTTCAGCATACACTTTATGAGGGAATGCATACAAATGTCCCACTGCAGCAATAGCCATCTCAAGACAAATAATAAAGTTCTGAATATCAGCAGCGTCTTCTGCACTTTTAATTATGCCAGACTTCGCTGCAAGAAAAACTAGCACTCCCTGCAAACAGGATTAATGTGTTAAACTTGTTCATCCATGTATCAAGCAAACAATTATTCTAAATGAAATGCTCTAAACCACTTCTTAAGGATGACTTTAATAATCATCACTAAAAACTTAATAGAAAACAAAAAGAATTTCAGCTTGCTGAAAAACTAAAGATCCATTCTCGTTACATGACTAGTACATGCCCATGGCAAATGATTTCCATGGTATCACTTGATCATCACATAGATTGGAGTATATATTAATTACATGTATAAATGACATTATAAATGATGCATGCAAGCAAGCACATATCTGTAACCAAGGGTTTCTGCGTATAAGCAGATTGGAGAGAAGAGGAGGTATTAATGTGGAACTAAATCCCACCATAGGCATATGACCCTATAGTAATAGCATAATTTGAAAAGGCTGGACTCCTCTTCACAATTATATATCACATTCTGCTTCAGGATTAGATTGGCATTTTTGGATATTTCTTGAGATAATCATGATGGGAAAAGGTGGTACTGGTTTCCTGTTTGTTATTAATAGACTGTTGTGCATGCGACCCTGATCATGATGAAAATCCTTGAAGATTTTGCATCCTTGTAAACAATTTTAAATAAACCCATCTGTAATTAAACTGTTTTTCGTATTCATTATTTTGTAATGTAAGGTCCTAAGTCATGGTATTAGGTACTTAGGATGTTTTATTATAATAGTTGTACAATGTTGCTTATGTGAAATATGGCCAGAAATAGATAATTAGTCAAATAACAGCCTAATTACCTCATAAAAATAGATTGGGTCCTGTGCGACAAGTTAGGGCTTCACTCTCTTTTTTTACAAATAGGGCTTCCCTGCCTCTCCTTGTAATCCATCCTATCTATGGAAATCTAATCTAACTGGGAGAAATCAACGGCCTACTGCTTCTCAACAGTCTCTCGTGCTTTCCAGACTCCAACAGGCACACTTGTTTTTCTTGCAGTGGGAGTGCTACCAAGGTGACCTCAGCATATCCATACTTAGGGGTTTCATTCACAGATCCAAGGTTCTATTTAAGTAAGGAATTCTTTCCCTGGATCAACAAGGAATATGGGTTCCTCTCCATAGTCAAGCATCAGTACTTTCCAGTGTGTTTTTAGGATACAGCTCTTCAACTTGATTATCAGACCCATTGTCCTTTATAGCTCCAAGGTCCAGGGGCCTAGCTTACTTCCACTTGACGAAGCTAATATTGGGAGTCTAATCTGTAATGTTCCCAAGCCAAAATTGCAGGAACATTGCGTTTTAATTAATTTTTATGTGTTTTTTTGGTTGTGGCATTTTGTCAAACACTTTGCAGATTTGTCTTCTTGAGTTGCGCTACGGTCTATTATGATGGTTTGTTAGAGTGTTTGTAGCAAGTAAATGATGTAGATATAACAATGGCATATACTCAACAAGATGCAAGATCAATAACACAGGAAATAACAAAATACCTCGGATCTGATTTATTAATAATATATGGCTGTCCTCATACAAAATGGAGCAGATCTGAAATACAAAGAAGAGAATGATGCATGTGGCGCTGATAGTGCCTCCAAAGTAGAATGGAATGGTGAAGATAGGACCTCCCAAGAGTCCTCCAAGCGGAATACCAAAGATCTAGATGATCCCACTCAATCCTTTGTTGTTATGTGGTGTCCCCTCTAGTGTAATGCGCCCTCACTGGATGTAAGTGACCAAGAATTTGGCCTCCAAGGAAATGGCCTCCAATCCCCTAGAACCCACTGCAAAAAGGTAGATCAGGGGATGGGAAACCCCTATGCCAAGTCTCCAAACTGTATGGAAAGATCTCCCCCTCCAGAACACAAGAACTCCTATGGACAGTGCGCCCCCCTGAAGAGTAAACTCCTCCAACTCCACAAATAAATAAATACGAACCCCAAGCTGCACAAGTAAGCTGCAAACCTGTAGATCTGAAGGTGTATGAACAAAGAAGTGATCCCTTGGAAGGCTTCAGCAGATCCAAACCCTCCAACTGAAGATCTCCTAAGATAGATGTGCCCTCTTCCTGGAAACTTGCACCAACCAGAGAAATGATGAATATAGCATGGAAACCCTCCACCAAATAGTAAGGAAAGACGCCCTGATGATGGCCAATGCTCCTGAAGTGAGAACTCTCTCAGATCTGAAGTCTACTAATCTCCACGAACTCCTCAGTCAAGAAAGTGCACCCAAGCTCTGCAGAAATCTACCAGAAACGTGCCCTGTCTCCTCAACTAACTCAAGAATTGAATGGTAACTGATGTAGAATGGTGAGGGAGGAATCTTTCACCTCCTTGGCCAAGCTTGGATCAGGAAAGGTGGAATCTTTCACCACCGAGCTGATCTCTAGGGTTTGTTCAGTCAAAACCCTCAAAACCCCCAAGTGCATGGGCTCTCTAGCAAGAAGCCAGACATCAAAATGATAAACAACATAATGAGAGAATAGAGGTCCGTATCTCTCTTTTATCCTCCCTTCTCACCTTGTCTCTCCAAAGTGACTTTTACTTAATTTAATTATTAATTAATTAATTAAATCACTTTAATTAATTAATTAACCTTTTTACCTCTAAAAAGTAGTTTATCCTTCCTTGTGGCTTTCATGGCCACTGAAAGTCACTTCTCATCATCCTATCTTGTAGTGCTATTCCTCCCGATTCCAATGAGCTATTACACTAAGAGGTTCCTCCAAGTATTATGCCCAATATGACCTCCTTAGTGAATTTAATTAACATATAGCCCAACATGACTCAAAATCACGGAAATCGTCGGAATCCAACGGAACCAAATCCAAGCTGTGTGGAATGGATCATGATGATGAAATAAGATGAGCGATACAAGCCGAACCCCAAAGAACCCCTCAATAGCTCTTGTACTCGCTATAACCTCCATCTGGCTACCTTGGTCATCATAACACTCTGTAATATAATGATGTCCCAAAGTGGGGACATTACAGTCCTCCCTACTAGAATATTGCTTGTCCTCCAGCAATAACTGAATCCATCCATATATAATACCGGGATCCCATGTCCACCTATGGGACACATAGTAGGCTCCATCCAAGGATGAACTATCGCGCAGTCCATCCCATGGGTCCCATATCAAGACGTGAACTGCACTACCTCGTGAAGCATAATACTGAAACATATCAACACCATGAGTCTCCTGCACATGACACATGGCCTCAACCTGGAATGAGTCCATCCTCCAAGTCCATACCAAGACCAACACGGTCTCCACCAACTGCACATGTTGTTGCCATAGTGAGGTACTGCAAGACCTCCATGAATCACACTCTAGTGACATGCTCTCCTTAACACTGAAGCTCAATGGAAAGTCAAAATAACTTTCCTCTGCAAGGGTCCACTCGCCTCCATTAGTCAATGAAATGCTCAACCCTGCAATCCCTGGGTCCCATGCTAGTCTCTGCCAAAGATCACCATGTTGGCGCTGCACTACTCTGACCATAACTATCTGCTCCCTGTATACATACTGGATCCCCCACTCCCGAATCCTCAAGATGGAACACCTATGGAAACTGGACCTGTTGTCCAAAAGCTGCATCGGTAAAAGAACCTCTGTGGAAGTAGTATCTGCCCAACCATCTCCATGCTCGATCATGAGGATCAAAAGGGAGAAATTGTCTCGCTCCATAGGACAAGCCCCTGCAAGCCCACTCAAAACCAACCCAAAGTGAAGTATGGGGCTCTTTGGCGCAACCTGGGTCACAAAATGGCCTCCCGGATCCCATGGAAAACTTGAAAGTTTATCACTTCCAATCCCCACTAACTTCTCCTATGTCATACTGATCACTGTCGGAAGCCCTCCATGCTCATCCCCATGAGAATCTGTATCTGTGTCGCCCTTTGGGATGTCTGCTATCCCCTGGCCTAAGATGCTCACCATCACACACAAAGTCTCAATTGTCTGCCTATGATGATCTACCCCTATCCTATTGTATGCCGTAAAAGCACTCCTGTCAGGTGGTCTCAACCTAACAACTCTCCATGTCCTCTACCACTGTCTATCTCCTTCTATGCTGTTGTCGATGATGAAAGTGTCGAGAAAGGATAACAAAAACATTTGTAGCTAACTGTAGGACTGGAAAGTATTATATGCTTTGGTCAATCCCAAGGATTCAACCAAAAGCTCGTCCACTGGTACCCATGGTAAATACTCGCTTGTAGTCATCACTGAACCCCAATCAACAGGTACAACTGAGGGTAACTGCTCAAACTGCTGGTCAACCACTCTTCATCCATCATCGCTCATGCAACTGTTGATACTGTGAAGGCCATCTCCCAGATCTATCCACTGCTGCAAGGGAGAGGAATCTCCATGCTCTACTAAGTGTGTCTCCTCCCTGCAATCCAATGCGTCCCACTGAATCCCACTGTGCATCTCGGCATGTCTCTGAGAACTATCACTCATCACTGTATGCTCCTGCATACTCATGCAATCTCCTATATACTCCTGCAGCAACAGGGATCCTGGGTGTACTACTTGGTCAACCTCGACATGAAGGTCAGCCAATCCTGGAACACAAATAGAAGTGTCCCCATAACTGCCCCTGACTCTGGAGTCCCCATGCGTGTGTGAGTGCTCGATTGCCTCAAAGATCCTCAAGGAGGGTAGCTCCTATGACACATGGACATCCCCCTGTGTCTCCGGATCATATCTCTCCCTACTCATCAGTGATCCTAGGTACTCATCATGCTCCTCCATCAACCGATGCTCCTCTGCTAAACCACCAACATCCTCTAGCAATGTGACTGAAGGATATATCTGACTCTCTACTAAGATAGATGTAGTAGATCTCTGTCTGATCTCCTCAAGGAGCTCCTCCTATCTGGACTCTAATTCTTGAAGGGTTGTCTGTGTGCCTCTCAAGAATCCTCGTGTGCTCTCCAACTCCTAAGTGAGTCTGTCCACCTCCAACTCCTGCTCCCTCAAGGCCCTGTGATACATCTCGCCAATCTCCAATAGGTAGTCCTTGTCTATCAACAATTGCTGGTATTCGGTCCTCATCACAGACACTCTCCCTGAGAGTATGAGAGTCATCCATGGCAAATCCCCCATCTGAACTATTATGTGCCATTGATGCCCTCCAGCAACAATCGGCCACCAATGCATGTGTGTCATCAATGCGCCTAATGGTTGCCATAATCATGTCCTCACTGACTCTCAACTGTCCTGCCAAGTTGCGTGGCTCCTGATCACAATCATGCTGAGGTGCTACCTCATGCTCCTCACTGCTAGTGTCAACCATGGAATTCCCAACAACACTCTCCGCAAAAGATAAGGCACTGAACTGCCCATTGTCCACTGTGCTACTGGGTCCTCCTGTATGCAACTGCACATCATCACCAACTGCTAGCTCCCTCTAAATCATATTGTATCATGTATGAGCAGATGCATCCTCCTGTGCACTCACTCTGCTACTATCATCTACGCCTAGATCCCATACAGATGTGTCTAGACACATGCTATGATCATCCCGACCAATAAGGAATGCATCCACATCACTGTTGATCGGTCCTGGAAGTAAATGTCTCGTCAAACTATCAGTCTCCCCAACCTGATCAAACAATGGAGTCTCCTAAAGAAGTGACTCACTCTCTTCATACCAATATGTATGTGTAAGGTCAACTGCCTGCACATCATGTCTCTCCTCCTGGGTCTGTGGACCCATATGTCCCTGGTGTGCATCCCTCACACACAGCTCCTCCATTATATATGAAACGCCACTGATATCCTCATGTGTAGTGGCTATCATCGGTGTCTGAAAGGATGACAAATGTGTCAATGTCATCATAGGAAGCTCATCAAGGCTAGGTGCTAATATGTGTGAATCCCCACTAGTGTCACCACTCTGCTGAAGTTTAAGGTCATCAACACTATGTGCTATGACTGTTGAAGCACAGGTGTTATCATCCTGTCCATCCAATACGCAAGGGTCACCATCCTCCCCGAGCGTGCAAGAGTCACTAGCATCATCGGACTGCTCCAAATAAGCATCTACCGCTACATCCTCATACCCCTCATCATCCTCACTGTCATAGTGCATCTCAATAATGTGCCTCTTACCTTTACCCCTACATCTATGATCTGGCTCCCAAGGTAGTTTGCAGCTGTAGCATAGTTGCCTGCTCCTAACGGGTGTAGGAATGCTCTGTCCTTCCTTCCATCTACTAGATGCTATCTCTTCCATTTGTCTACATAGTGCTACAGTGTTTTGTGTGTCTGCTATCAACTCACGTAGGGCTAGCTCACATTCTTGTTTATCCATTTCTCCTTATGGAAGACCCCTCAGGCTGGTAGGAGTCTAAGCTCTGATACCATTGTAATGTTCCCAAGCCAAGATGCCAAGAACATTGTGTTTTAATTAATTTTTATGTGTTTTTTTTGGTTGTGGCATTTTGTCAAACACTTTGCAGATTTGTCTTCTTGAGTTGCGGTAGGGTCTATTATGATGGTTTGTTAGAGTGTTTGCAACAAGTAAATGATGTAGATATAACAATGGCATATACTCAACAATATGCAAGATCAATAACACAGGAAATAACCAAAATACCTCAGATCTGATTTATTAATAATATATGGCTGTCCTCATACAAAATGGAGCAGATCTGAATACAAAGAAGAGAATGATACATGTGGTTGATAGTGCCTCCAAAGTAGAATGGAATGGTGAAGATAGGACCTCCCAAGAGTCCTCCAAGCGACATACCAAAGATCTATGATGATCCCACTCAATCCTTTGTTGTTATGTGGTATCCCCTCTAGTGTAATGCGCCCTCACTGGATGTAAGTGACCAAGAATTCAGCCTCCAAGGAAATAGCCTCCAATCCCCTAGAACCCACTGCAAAAAAGTAGATCAAGGGATGGGAAACCCCTATGCCAAGTCTCCAAAGTGTATGGAAAGATCTCCCCCTCCAGAACACAAGAACTCCTATGGACAGTGCACCCCCCCTAAAGAGTAAACTCCTCCAACTCAACAAATAAATAAATATGAACCCCAAGTTGCACAAGTAAGCTGCAAACCTGTAGATCTGAAGGTCTATGAACAAAGAAGTGATCCCTTGGAAGGCTTCAGCAGATCCAAACCCTCCAACTGAAGATCTCCTAAGATAGATGCGCCCTCCTCTTGGAAACTCTCACCAATCAGAGAAATGATGAATATAGCATGGAAACCCTCCACCAAATAGTAAGGAAAGACACCCTGATGATGGCCAATGCTCCTAAAGTGAGAACTCTCCCAGCTCTGAATTCTACTAATCTCCACGAACTCCTCAGCCAAGAAAGTGTGCCCAAGCTCTACAAAAATCTACCAGAAACGTGCCATGTCTCCTCAATTGCCTGAAGAATTGCCATGTCTACTCAGTTGAGTGATCTGTTGAGAGTGACATCCCTCTGTGGGTGAGCACAGGTGGACGTGTCCCTAGTGGCCGAGCACTAGAGGATGTGTGAGATCCCTTGCTATATTGTCAGAGAGTGAGCATTTGGTAAAACCCTAATTGTGTTGTAAAGGGTACAAGTCGGCCCCACCATGTAAAAGATAATTAATATTGTGCAATTATTAATTATATTATTAAGTTGTATAAGTCGACCCTATTGTGACAATAGACACATCATTTGATGTGATAGGTTTTGTATAAATAAGAGTGGATCCCCATTGTGGATCACACTCACTTGTTATCTCATAATTTCAGAAGTTGAGGTCTGAAATTATGAGGACTGCAATTCGCAGTTCTCTAGGAGCTAGTTTTCTCCATCATAGCAGCACCCTATTGTGTGCTAGGTTTGGTGGTGGATGGTGGATCTTCTCTTGGCAGTATAGCAAAGGATTGTTGGGTTTTTCCCTTGATTGAAAAGGGTTTTCCCAGGATACTTCTTGTGTTCTTTTGTGCATGGTTATTCTTCTCGTGATCTTGGTTTACTGCAGCTAGTCTTATTGTGTTGTTGCAGTTGTTGTTTATGGTTCAGTTCATGCTAAAATGAAATAAACTACATGTGCATGAGCTAAGCATTAAACTATAACACCCCTCACCCCTTCAAGAAACCAATCTTTCATCACTAAGTTATTTCCGACGACCTCAAGTGTAGTGTACTTAGACACACCTCCCTTGGCCATTAGGGCATTCAAATAAAAAAAAATCCTCTCTTTACCAATCGAATTTACCAATTGTAAGCCACTTTGACTTCTAACAACAACAAATTAGATTTTCATATCCAACATCATAGGTGGAATACATTGCATAAACAAAAATTATAATAAAGGCCAAACCCGGTTCAAATTATTTTCTAGCGGCCTCAAGTGTAGTGTACTTAGACACGCCTTCCTCTAACAAAAACAAAATATGTTTTCGTATCCAACATCATTGGCGAAATATGTTGCATAAACAAAAATCATAATAAAAGGCCAACCCCACTTCAAATACATGCTTATTAACAACATTTTCATCCATTTGAGCCATTTCCTTTAACAAAAATCACATAAGCATCAACATTCAATGAAATTAAATGACACAAATCCAAACATAGATAAACACTTATCTTTCTCATGAATATGTCCACCAAACTGATTGCATAGGAGCAATTCACCATGCAACCATAGGAGTTTGTTATGGATTCTACCCCTAAGCCTATGAGACCACAATGGAGAAGGATGGCTATTAGGCATTGCCACTTACTCAATCCATCACGCAATTATTCAGAATATAGTGAGACTAGACACCTACCATAGTTTCCCCTAGGGAAAGCTCCTCCATGACTCTCACCAGCTTCCAATCATTCACAGAGCTCTTCCTCCCAACTATACAAAACAAAAGGACAAGATCTCCTTTCTCTGCTATGCATTGCCTCAAGAACCCCTACCCTCCAATGCTCTAGTGTTGGAATGAAGAGTTTGAGCTTTTGGTCTCTCTTTGAGAATACCTAGATTTGGTAGACGTTGGGTTATTTGCAGTGAATAGTCATTTCAAACAAATAAATTATGGGAATTCACACTACCTAGCCTCTTTCTCATTCTACAACCATAGATTTTCCCTTCAATATCATCCATGCAACCATAGGAATTTGTTGTGGATTCCACCCCTAAGCCTATGAGACCACAAAGGCGAAGGATGGCTATTAGGCATTGCCTCTTACTCAACCCATCACACAATTACGCAAAATATAGTGAGAACTAGACACCTACCATAGCTTCTTCTAGGGAAAGCTCCTCCATGACTCTCACTAGCTTCCAATCATTCACAGAGCTCTTCCTCCCAACTAGACAAAACACAAGGTCAAGATCTCCTTTCTCTACTATACATTGCATCGAGAGGCTACGAGCTTTTCTCACAAATTTTTGACCCCAAAAAGTGTCGTTTGATGCCTCAAAATAGATCTAGAGGGTTCCGAACCCCAAATCTCCAAATTGGGACCTACCGCTAAAATGGACCCTACAAGCCAATTCCTCCAATTTTTCCACCCATAAAGTACCAAGATAGATGACAAATTATATAATGATCTATTCTAGATCATGTAAGCCTTATATTCTAACAAAGATCATTAAGATTCAAAAAGCAGCAAATGACTATGTCAAGCCTCATTCAGCGAAAATTAGACATCAATGAAATGGACCCTACAAGCCAATTCCTCCAATTTTTCCACCCAGAAAGTACCAAGATAGATGACAAACTATATAATGATCTATTCTAGATCATGTAAGCCTTATATTCTAACAAAGATCATTGAGATTCAGAAAGCAGCAAATGACTGTGTCAAGCCTCATTCAGTGAAAATTAGACATCAATGGGGGTTTTGGATATCCCATGAATTTGAAATCTTTAGTGCTTTAACAGAGTATTAGACTGATTACCATAGTCGAGACATACAAATGAAGTATATATTCATCAACCTAATAATAGAGAAAAAATACCGAGTTTACAAAAATTATGGAAGTTCCCAAAGAATAAAGATAATATACAAAAAAAATAATAACCAGTTAAAGTCAAAAATAGATTCACACATTTTGCAAACATATTTGATCTGTTTTTAAATGGAACACAACAATCAGAGTGCAAAATGATGACAATACTCAAAGACTCAAGATCAGTGTCACAACTCAAACCTGTGATGTTCTGCAAGTTTATACTGTCAAATAACCGATATTTTTCATTTTTCAAATCACTAGTGAGTCATGGAATTAACCTAGAAATTCAAGGTTAACATAGATTCATAGGGAAGAGAATTTAGAGTTTATAATTCAAGTACCCAAAGAATAAAGATAATATACATAAAAATAATGACTAGTCAAAATCAAAAATAGATTCACGACATTTTGCAAACATATTTGAACTGTTTTTAAATGGAACACAACAATCAGAGTGCAAAATGATGCCAAATACTCAGGACTCAAGATCAGTGTTGCAATTCAAACCTGTGATGTTCCGCAAGTTTATACTGTCAAATAACCAATATTTTTCATTTTTCAAATAGTTAATGAGTCATGGAATTATTTTTCATTTTTCAAATCATTAATGAGAGTCATGGAATTAACCTATAAATTCAAGGTTAACTTGGATTAAGAGGGAAGAGAAGTTAGAGTTTAGAATTGACATGGGACTATCACTACAATTTCCTGTAAAGTCAAAGTTTACCCAGCTACCAACTCTATTTTGGATTAATATAACATGCCTGAAAAATATGTAATATAAAGTATTTTTTTGAAAATGAATGTATCGTGTGACTATGCTCATTAAATGCCAAATAGTAAAGGAACCTATGGAAAGCACTGCAGTTAACATTTTGCTAATTATAACTATGTCATGAGCCACAACATACCAGAATTCACAAACAATGATCATAGTCATTCTTCCTAATACCTCAGTTATCACATAACCATAAAGTTTAAACAAACACTATGACACCAAAATAAACAAGTTAACAAACATTAAGACAAAAGTGAAGGACACAAAACCACAAACAAAGGTAACTCTATGGAAAAATGAAAACGCTAAATTGATGTTGTCAAAAGATTATTACCTGCCAGTATGTCAGAAAGACAACAGATTTGATGATTATAAATTTTGGAACTGGATTGAATGGCCGAAGCAGATCTCTGCAGGCCACGTAAAATAAAAGCAATGCATACAATGCCAAAGAATATGATATAGTGTAAATGATAGTCACATATAGGTAGGCTTGCTTGGCACTGAAATTTCCATCTTCGTACTTTCCTTTTGCATACAAAATAAATGTAATTGCAACAAGTATGGGCTTCAGAATGACAAACTGCAATGCACCCTGCTTACAACGTCGAATGAAACGCCTGCACATGCAAACAATTTATTTTAAATGTGACAAACTGTATATAGATTCTAGAACACATGCATGTAGAATACAACAAACAAAGAAACCAAAAATGCACGTAATACTAGAACAGAAATTAATTGATAATACAAACCCATCAAGAGGAATAGGAGGAAGACAACATGTCATCAGATTCCATGATGGCTTCAATACTCGGCCACTTAAGCTTGTGACTACGGCACCTGGACCACCCACCCAAGCTAGACATAGAGAAAGAAAATTATATATGACCCATGCCTCGTATCTGCAAATGAGATTATCAACAGTAAACAAATCAAAAATCTAGAAAGCAATAAATATATGTAAAAGCCCTGCCATGACAAATAGGTTATCTTTACAAAGACATGGTCACCAGTCAAACATAACAAGCAATAAATATATGTAAAGGCCCTGCCATGACAAATAGGTTTTTCTTTATAAAGGCATGATCTCTAGTTAAAATATTTAACATCTAAGGAAAGAAAAATAATTTAACTAATGTGCCATAGTAGATGAATAATATGATGTGCCATTGGGGATGAATAACATTACTCATAAACACTTTCCTTTCACTTCTATATGCAAAGGCCAGCAAAATGAACCAAGTGAAAAACAATTTGAAGTACAAGCATGACACTGTGATATCAAGCCTCTCGATCCACCTGCAGAGAACTTATTTATGACCAAAAGGAGCAGTACTACAAGTTATCCACTCTATATACTGACAAAGCACTGGATGGATCAATCCATCCCAATGGTACAGCCATGATGAAAGCTTTATGTTTAAGCTTCCTAAGCGACAGCCACATTTAAAATTATTCTATAACATAGTGTTTTCTCCCATCAGAATTAGCAAAATTTAGAAAGCTTTTTTGTCTTGAATACACACTTTTTTGTCTTTTATTTATGTTTAAACCTCCTAAGGTGCCATGGCACATGAAAAAAGCTTAGACATTTCAATTTTTTTCCATTACATTGAAATGATGGGATAATTTTCACATGTGACCATGACCAACCTCACTTTGTAAATGTTAGGATATTTAGACACTCACGAGTTGGTTAAGATCAACTTGGTCTAATATGTCGTTAGGTTAAAGTGTGTTTCTTTAGTATGCATTAGTATGTATTTGTAATCTGACGATCCACAACTCATATTCTCCTCGATCTTAACGGCTACATTGATCCGTGGCTCAACACCCGAATGGTCCATGATCTATATTTAAAGAGCATGGAGCATTATTTGTCGATAATTGATTGTGAGAAACTCTATGTAATATATTTTCTTTTGCATTAATAAATTGCCTCAAGTGGCCACGTTGACTGGGGCCGTGGATGTTTCCCCACAGGGGTTTTACCACGTAAAAACATCGGTGTGTTAATCTTTGATCTAGTTGTGTGAATGGTTACTGAAGGTGTTCATCCTCTGTTGGAATACTTGTGTTGTCAAACATAGTATCAGAGCAAGGTTTGAAAACCTACTCCCATTGTAGATCAAGATCTTGAAGCCGTGTTGTCACATCTCTAGTTTATGTTATTTCCAAACACTTTTGAGTTGAGAGAATTGTTCCATTGCATCTGGAGCATTCATTTCAATTAGATACGTTTTTCGTTTCATTCGAAAAGGTTTCCGTTTGCCCAAGATACGACCATTTTAGTCAGATCTGGAAGTATAAAGCATGAATACGCCCTTTTTTAATTTTTTTTACAGAGAATATTTTGGTTTTCTGTTTTTGTTTATGGGATGCTACTCTTTCTGGTTTGTGTATGCTCTTTGCCCTGCATTCTATGCAGTCTCGACATATCAAAAACAGAGCCGAAAGTGTTTTCTTGTTTGCATATGCTCTTTATTGTGCGCTCTATGTGATCTCGATAAATCAAAAACAGAAAGAAAACATGCATTTTCCGGGTAGGCTAACCGAGATCTAACCCCTTGTTGCTATCGAGAAGCGAATTTCATGTGTGAACACATGAAAAGTATTTTTTTTAGTACACACTTCAAAGTCATCTTCCACAACAACACCACCCCCCATCCTCCTTAAGATTATAATGTGTTTTGCACTAGCTAACTTGGTTGAAAGTTTCTTCATTAAGTAAGAGGGTTTGAGTTCAAATCTTTTTTTTGTTATTTTTTTTAAAATTTCATGCATTCATTGTAAAGTGCATTTCACTTAATTTATAAAAGTGAATCACTATAAGTAGCTTTAATATTTTTTTAGTTACTCTTTTTTGCATGCAACTTTAATTTACAAAGTAACTTCATTGTAAAAGTAATTCCCACTTATTCTATAAAAATGATCACTTCATAAGCAACTTACTTAAAAGTGAGTCAACACCCCCCATCCTCCTTAAGATTATAATGTGTTTTGCACTAGCTAACTTGGTTGAAAGTTTCTTCATTAAGAGGGTTTGAGTTCAAATATTTTTTTTGTTACTTTTTTTTAAATTTCATGCATTCATTGTAAAGTGCATTTCACTTAATTTATAAAAGTGAATCACTATAAATAGCTTTAATATTCTTTTTAGTTACTCTTTCTTGCATGCAACTTTAATTTACAAAGTAACTTCATTGTAAAAGTAATTCTCACTTATTCTATAAAAATGATCACTTCATAAGCAACTTACTTAAAAGTGAGCTAATAAGAAAAATTAGAGGAGGAGCATCACCACATGGACCAACTACTACTTGCCACATGGCTCTTTAGTTACCATTTATGCATTTTTTCAAAAGGGCTTAACTTTCACATCCGAAGTTAGTTTTTAGTGTTGTTTTTTTAAACAGACTATTTTTTTAGGGCTTTCCATCCAAACCATCAATTTCAGTCTTTAAATCCATATTCTTTGCATATTTCAATATTGCTTCTCTCAGTGATTTTTTGTTTACCAATACCAACTACTTCTCATAGAAATCCCATATGGAGGATGTACTAAGAAGTAAAGGATTGTATTAGATTACCTTGGGAAAAGAACAAAAACCCACTAATGATGAAAAGAAAGTCAAATGGGATAGCAAAAATGACAAAGCACATGGACTAATCGGAATGTCCATCTCTCTTGATTTAAGGTTTCACCTTCAAGGAATTAATGCCCTCGATGAAGCTTGGGAAACAATTTAAGCTATGTTTGGTAGACACAATATTATTCGAGCCCACCAGTTAGAAAATCAGTTGATGACTTTGGGTCCCAATGATTTTTCTTGCATTGAAGAATAATTATCTAAGTTCAAAACACTACTTTTATGTACAGACTGCAAAATAGATCTAAAGGAAGATCAATGCATTTATGTTATTCTTGCTAAGCTTGGTAGTGCATATTCTGTTTTTGTATCTGCCTTTTATGCCACCAGAGAAGCTCTAGTGAGTGCTTATAAAGAACCCTCTATTGAGTCTTTTTGTGATGCTCTGATTCGAGAGTAAGATAAGCTTGTGCAACTTGGATTGATCATCACTGCAGGTACGTCCAACAAAGCCTTAGTGGCGCAACAGAAAGATAAATCCAAGAATCCCAAGATGCAATATCCTCTCCACAACAACAAGCAAAACAAGGATATCAAACTATCTCAACCAGCTTCTACTTGGTGACATAGAAACAAAATCCAAAAGTAAGAAGACTGACAAACATTGCAACTTTTGTGGGAAAGATGGTCATGTGGGGTCTAAATGTTTTAAAAGGATGGAAGCCTTAGAAGCAACAATGAAGAAGCACAATATCAGTATTGATTCTTCTTCTTCTTCTTCTCATGGACATGCACTTTTTGCTTCTGGTTTGTCCTTCAATGCAACTTCTACTTCTTTTGATGAGTGGTTTACTGATTCTGGAGAATCTTATCATATGGATAAGGATAAAGCCATCTTTTTTGCTCTTAATGAATGTAACACCAAAAAAATATTTGTTGGTGATGATAGATCTCTTAGTGTTGTAGGGTCTGGAACAATTCAAGTAGATAATGGTCATTTCAATGATGTATTATGTGTTCCAAGTATTTCCTGCAACCTTCTATCAGTGTATCAGATCACTCATTCAGGTGAAGGTAAAACCGTAGAGTTTTCACCTCACCAACTTGTAATCAACAATTTAAAAGATCTTAAGCATGTCCTCGCAACTGGAATTGTTGATGATATTACCAGGTTGTACAAGTTTGACAACTTTGGGTCATCATTGTTTCCATCGGTTTTTGTTGCTCATAGCGATGACTTGAGCAAACTTTGGCATGAGCGGTTTGGTCATCTAAACTATCACTCATTGCAACAACTATGTAGTCAACACATGGTGGCTAGTCTTCCTCTTGTTTCTTGCAGAGATGGTGTTTGTGTCTGTTGTGTTCTCAAGTTTCAACAAACATCATTGGGACAGTTTTGACAAACATGCCTCTTGGCACGCCTCGACCCCGTTGCAGCTTGTTCACAGTGATTCGTGTGGTTTGTTTTCTTCTCCATCTTTATATGCAGTTTATCCAGATAATTGGGTTAATGCCCTTGGCAGGTTACACCAAAAGATGGCCTTTTATGTTGAGCATTTCTTGGAGCTTAGGGATGGTTTCATAGTTCGACCACAGTATATAGTTCGCCACTGGGTACATGCTCTTTGCATTCCTCTAGGTCAGTTCAGAGTGGGATCTCTTAAACTTCGGGTAGAGACAAACCACCAAATCGACGGACAGGACAGGATTTGTCAGTTATGCCAGCTACAGAAGATCGAGACTAAGGAGCACTTCATCTTCCGATGCCCCATTTATTATGAGATCAAGGGGTGGTTTCATTGCTTATTCAAGGACTCAGACCCTCACAGGCTCCTTCAGGTATCTGAATCAACAATGCTTAGCCTTTTATATACAGGAGGCCATCAAACTCTGAGCCCATACTCTTCTGTGAATTTTCTCTAAACCCAGTTCATTAAACCAATTAAATTACACTTATAACTGATTACACTAGGTTTTCTTTCACAAATAAATTATACACAGCAAAAATAATAACCAGGAACTTAAATGTAAAAGACAACAGCAATCACATCACACATACACAAGTATTTTGGACAATAGTCCCTGGAAAAACCCCAGAGGGAAAACTAATGAAGTGGATTTGTGGATTTTATTATTTCAGCAGGAAAATATAGAGATCTCTTACAAAATGGGTAGATCCTCAATATTGGCTGAGTAAACCCCGAGGCTACTCTTGCCCAACAATTCGTATGACCTCCCCACAAATTATACAAGCCAAAACGACTCAGAAAATGACAAATCATGAGCCTCTGCACTATGCATCAAGTCTACGTCACCTTCTACGGCCCTCTCAGAGTTGTAGAGTAACCTCTACAAAATGTTGAAGATGTGAATCGATCCACTTAGCAAATGACCTCCTCTATTTCCCTGCAATCCCTGTCCAACAAACCCCTGGGAAAGTCTCTTCACTCCAATCAAGTTCGCCCTCTCTCTTAGATGAATAATGTGCCCTCCTAGCCAAATCGATTTCCTTATACCTCCATGAGCAAGTGAAACCCTAATCCCAAAATGATTAAGGGTTGAGATTAAATCTCTCCCTCATGATGAGATGAATGGTCAAGATTAAAAGACCACAACTTAAATTATTTTTCACTTAAACCTTAGAAAAGGTGCTCAAATTAGGAAATTACGAAATAGGTGCCTAATTAAACTAGCCACACATTCCTTTTCCCTTTCTTGTTACCCAAGATCCACAAAGTGGCAAGGGGAGGGAATACGAGACAAATGGCAGGGTGAAAAGTTTGATTACTTTGCAAAAAAGGAAATTCTAGCTAGCCGTCACGATATTGCAAGGGTAGCAAAGCCACTCACCTGCAAGGTGTGGGCACAAATGAATAATTAAAATAACTTGAAATAAATTGAATGAACAAACTAGCCACACAACTTTGCCTTAAGGACAAAGGTGGGCAAAATAAAACAACTTTGCAAACCTCACAAGTATGGCACAATGTGGAAGGCAAGCCTACCGATTTTGTGCCAAGGTGGGTAAAAAAATTTGAAATAAAATAAAGCAAGTTAATACTATAGCCACACAACCTTCTCTTTGTGGGAGAAGTGGGGCAAACAAATTAAGCAAAAATTACAAATTAAACAACTAATCTAGCCAACACGGTATTGCAAGGGTGGCAAAACCACTCACATGCAAGATGTGGGCAAAACTAAACTTAAGAATACTTTACAATTTACAACTTATGAAAATGAGAAATGAATGCAAGCCCAAGAGACTCTCTTGGGTTGCTTACAATGCTTTAGAAGGGAAAAGAAGTGAAGGGATCTTGCACCACTACTCTTGGATGATTCCTTGAGTTTTTTATGGCCAAGATTGGGCAACACCTCCCCTTAGACTAGCGAAAACCTGCATAAACCAGCAAGATATGCTTGCTGGAAAATGCTAAAAATCACTTAGAATGAGTTAGTTGTGGTTAGTATATAATACATAAAATTTTATATACAAAATCTGAACATAAAGATTGATTGGAAAGCAAGATTTAGGAGACGAATAAGTGCAGAAAATAGATAAAAGAGTGCTGAAATGATATCAGTAATTTTAGTGAAGAGAATTGAAGCTTTTGGAGTCCACTCTTCCAAGCTTTGGTAACCTGCAACTAGTAAATCTTTGAAACAAGGAGGCAAGAAAGTGAATCCTTCAAAATGGCTAACAAAATACCTTGCAAACTCAAAGAAAATCCACTCACATAAACCTACAGCAATACTATTATAGATTTATCCCCAGCAAAATACTTTGCTTAGGGTTTTTCAAGTAAAACAATGTGAACAAGATGAACATAAATTGCAGAAATATTACCTCACAAGAACACCAAGAGTACTCCAATAGATCACCATAAAAACACCAAGAGGTCCTCCAAAGCTTCACTTCTATTATTGAAAAGAATGGTTGGAAAATGGCAACAATATTACAAGAGAGAAATGGGGAGAGAGCAAGAGAGAGTGAGCAGAAATTTGGGCAGCATGGAGTTGCTATCAAACTTTATGTCCAAAATGAGTAGAGGGACCTTTCTTTTAAGGGAGGGGAGGAGGAGAGGCCCCCCTTGCATGATCTCCAAGTGGCATTCATGCAAGAGAGGGCCCACTTCCTAAGGGGGGCACACCAAGGGAGAGAGGGGTGCACCATGAGAGAGGGAGCTAGGGATTTAGGGGGTGGGGACCCCCTTTGTTGTGTTAAAACCTTTCTCTAAGCTCTAAGGGGGGCGCCCAAGGAGTGGGGCCCTCCCTTTCCTTTAATTTATCACATTTGCTAAAGCTCAAGAAGAGGGGGGGTGCCCCTCTTGCTAGGGAAACCCACTAACATGTTAGAACTTGACTTGGGGGGGGCTATTTCATGCTAAAGCCTTTCTCTAATTTAGGAAATACTTAGGAAGTATTTCCCCCTTTCTTTTCATGACTTTAGTCACTTCTACAAAATTTGGCATTTTTACCTTAGCCAATTATTTGTTGGTTTTTTACTGACTTGGACTCCTCATGGACATTGTCCTAGCAAAACTTGTCCAATTGAGCTGAAACTTGGTCCAATGGTGCAGGGAATCATAAGCCATTTGATTTGAGTACCCATACCCCTACACAAAATCCCCAATGACCAATTTTTTACATTTTACATCAAAAATAACTAAAATTTTCAATTTACGGGAAATTTTAATTATTAAAAACCCCTATCAAAACTTAACGAAATTCCACAAGACTCTAGGAGGTGTCTAGCATGGTCATTTACAACACTTTTAGCCCTTAGTTACCTACTGGGCTCGATCATTAGAATGCCTTTCACCACTTTGGAGGATTATTGAGTGAAAAACTCAATTAAAATCGTTGAAAAAACAAAATTAATTACCCGAGGAAAAAAACACTCGATGAAAGGACTTCCCTAATGATAAAGTCCTATGCAACAAAATCATTACAACTTGACCCATGCTAAGATGGTACATTACAAAATATTCCCATGCAGGGGAGCGGATATTCCATGGAGAGAGAAAGAAGTTATGGGGCAGAATTGTCATGTTGAGCCATACGTCTTCAAACTTGTCGTACCACAAGGTACATATCTTCATGGTACATGACGTTGACACCTAGTTGAAATAGGTGGTCAACAGAGCCACCACTAGTTGTTGGTGTTGAAATCCATGATACATGATAGTATTTAGGTGTAAACACATATGCTATGGGATGTAGTGGAATATTAAGCATTTCCCACCATTTTTCCACCTCTACATGAATATTATTATACAAGTTGACATCTCTAGGCTCAAAAATGTCTTTAATCTGCCCCACCATGATATCTATTTGCTCATACACCTCCCCAATGATTGGTCGATCTAAATCTGCAAACTTGATCATGTGATAAATTGGCTTGGTAAATTGCAAAACATATCGAACCTATGAACAAAAATGACTGTCAAGAACAATCTCCTTCACTGCATTAGCAACATCTCTATCAGTGCTCAATTCATCCCATGCATCACTCATCACCATAGCACCCAAAGCTTGTCTCACCTTCAATAGGTGCCTAAAGGTGAGGAAATAGCTAGCAAATCTAGTGTTTGCAATCTTAAGTAGCTTCAATCTAGAGTGGTTGTTATAGATTAATTGACCCTTGTATGTCCGATGACAAATTTGATGAGTCGATTCTCTCTCTTGTACAAGTGATTAATCCATCCACATTCTCTATGCTTGACAATATCATGCATCAAAAGGTTCAAGGTGTGCAGCAAACACCCAAACCAAAAGATGTGGATGAACTCGCTCAATGACTTTACCTACTCCCTTACAGTTTGTTGCATTATCAATGATTACTTGAATCACATTAGAAGGACCAACATCATTAATGGTTTTCAATAGGAGCTCTAATATGTTTTGAGAAGATGCAACGATTGAGGAGGCATGCGCTGCAAGAAACACTGCACCGATAGCAGAAACACCAAGAATTTTGATCAAATGTTGGTTTCTAACATTTGTCCACCGTCGGATACAATGGATGCCCCAAAGTCTATCCAATCATCTGTAAACCGTGTTAGAGCTCTGTGAATTTTTTCTCTTTCTTTGTCTAATAACACAGTTCTAGCTTTACATAGCTAGGGCTCTTGTATCCTTTGGGGGCTTCATCGATGGCCTTAACAAGATCATGCCAATAGGGGGGGCGAAACACATTGAATGGGATGCCACAAGCATAGAGAAATTGCACCACTTTTGCATCCACCTCATCCCTACCTCCAATATCAAGGAAATCCTTTATTGTTCTTTTAGATCCAGAGGTTCTATAACCACGAGGATATGGAGATGTGTGGCCACCAAATTTAAATGATGCATCAAATTGAAGCTTTTGTTTCTTTCCATGCTTTCTTTGTGCAACTTCCTCTATCTTTATGTATTTGTGTCTCTCTTCAATGGGCATCTTAGGGCAAATTGAGATCCCAATGGCCCCCTTATTGTCATCACTCTCCATTACACCACAAAGATGCCTCCTCACACGGTATATGAACCGGTATAAGGTTTTACTTGATGACAATCATGATGACATAAAAATTTAGTGGTTCCACCACCTCTGGCTCCCTCAAGTTTTGTCACAAATTTCCACAAGGGTGTCAATGAAGCTTTGCCACCCTCATTTCCCTCTTCATCCTCTTCAAACCCTTCACCATCTTTATATTGTTGGTCATCATGAGTATGACCACTATCCTTTTCTTCTCTTTGATGCCTAGTCCCCACCAAGACCATGAGAACCAAAAAAGAAATGATAAACCAAAAGAAGACCATTTTTCTCAAGTTTGAGATGAACAACCTGCAATAAAATGAGGGAGAAGAAGGAATTGGAAAGAGTAAGAGAAGAGGAAAAAACCATAAACAAAAAACCCAAGGAAAGGAGGGAGATGGGGTTTGGACTTATTATCCCCGATTTCTAGGGATAACTAGGAGATCATGTCTCGAGGCCTACAGGACCTAGACATGGAGTACCGAGAGCAGGATTGACCTGAGCATGGCCCTGGAGGGCCCATCTTTCTTCTTCATCAGACCTGTCCTGTCAGCAGCAGCAGCATCCATCACCTTCGGCTTGGACTTGTATCGGAGAAGACTCTTGCTCCATGAGGTAGTTGGTCCAGGTATCATGGTATGTGTCATATTTGATCATTATAACCTTTAGATATATGCATCAAATTCCTTTTATTTCTGACGACTGCTTGGATCTTACACTAACCCACTTGACCATGGTTGGGGGGATTGACAGGGTACCCTAGCAAGCTTGTACCCATAAGTTTGGTTTGCCACCATGGGGGATTTTGAAGGGCCATCGTCTGCTCCCATCATATCATCACTCTTACATCTTATCTCCCACTCATCTATCCCATTCCCCTAGTCCGGACATTAGGATGACCTGTTTGTGGGGTTACACCTTATCTTGTGGGAAGAAGGGGCTAAAGGCCCAGAAGGTAAAAGCAGCTGGTAAAAGATAAAAGCCATAAAAATGAAACCTAGAGATGCCTCGCCCAGGGATCCCCAAGAAGGCAATAAAAGGCCTCTCGGCAAGAAATAAGAGGGACCCGAAGAAAAAATAACAAAGCAAGACCTAGCCAAGAGGATGGGGGGTCTCATCACGAGCCAGCCCATTATGTTCATGGGTACCTAGCAGTATGACATTGCCATTATCTGGTTACCACGCCAGGGCAGTGACCCTTGGTTGCATAGCCAAGGGAAAGGGGGTCTCATCACGAGCCAGCCTTATCATTTCTGTGAAAGTGCTTGTGGGTAAAACTTTCATCTCTGGTCACCACACCAAGGTAGTGTCCTCTAGTTAGTCCTTGAAATAAATAAGAAAAAGTAATAAAGAAAAGAAAGAATAAAGGCAATAAAGGGCTTGGAAAAAATTGCATCCATGACAGGTACAGCTCACCTTTTACAAAGGCACCCACAGGTAATATCACCCATGTCTTTCACTCTACCAGTATGTCTAGACATCCTTTGACCACATCACCTCGTGTTACATGGCTTGGATGATATCCTCTGGAAACTTTCCTTCTCTTATGGATGCTGGCCCAATAGGGCATTTTGTCTTTTTCTTCAACTTTGTATAGTAGGTCATTGTAATGTCTTTGAGCTATTGGATGATATATTAGGGGTTTTATGCATGCATTTGATAAAATTAATGATGAAATATGATTGACATTGCTATGATCCCTGTGACTAATGAGCCCATGGAGGGCAAAGTTTTTGATGTGCAGGGTCATGCCCGATGGACAGGTACCAGTTGGACCGGTACACATGGGGAGATGATTAGTTCAAACCTCCATGGGGCTGAAGAGCCCATCAAATGGTTGTTGGGACCCCATCAGGGGCAGAAACAGGACAGTGATTGGTCAAGCCTTTGCACAAGAGAAGAAGGAGAACGTTTTCATCCAGGATGCCTTGGCTGAGCCCATCCTGGGGGGGTTGACCCATTGCAGGTGGAATTTGCCCCTTTTGATGCCCCATGACGTCATCTAGGAGCCATGACGTCACCTCCAGTGTATGGTATCTTGACAAAGCAGTTTGGCACGTGTGGCAGAGTTTGGAGGCCCAAAGAGGGCCAACGTTTGTCATCTTGTGTTGCATTTTGCCCTAAAAAGGGCCAACGTCTCCCTCAGAGGGGCTTGACGTCCTATTTATTGCTCATTTAGGGTTTCATTTAACAGTTTAATGTAAAACAGTATGATTTTTGGTTTGTAGACTTGTCAGCTATTTTTAATGACCTAAAATTAATTAAAAGGTCATGATACACTATATATTGAGGATGTTTTCCCCTCATTTGGACATAACACAACAACTCACACTTGTGAGGTCTGATTTTTGCACCCTCCTAGGGTAATTTTGTCTTCTAAGTGAGGCGCACTTGTTGATGGAAGGATTTTTTGGCATCTTTTGGCATTTCTCTCCAAGGAAGGTTTACAACTAGGGTTTGCACATGCTTTCTTCATGATATGTAAGTGTTTTTCTTGCAAAACTTCTTGATTGAATGGTTGTAGGTTTACATTCTTGCATTTATTTATAAAATTGCTGATTTTGAAACCCTAGGTGACAAGCACACAAGTAGGTCCTTGTCTCATGTCCCCTTGAGAGAAATTTTTCAGCCATTGAAGAAGAGAGATTGAGCCTAGCCTTTGCTACACTCATCTTGCTCCTTCCCTTAAGCTAGCATTGATTTCTATAGGTTGAATAAGGGGTGACGTCCTAGGCCTAGGTTATCTACACCTACAGCCATCATCTTCTAGGGTTTGAAAGCCTTGCCTTTGCAACACTGTCTCTTACCTCATCCTTTAGTAAAATTTATCATTTATGCTAGCCATTTTGCCAAGCTGATCTAAGGAAGGAGGAAAGAGCACGAGGCCTTGCTTAAGCAACATCGGAGTGAGCCTCTTTCCCCTAGGGTTTTGATTCTAGGGCCCTGCCTTTGCAGCACTCTAGAACCCTTCCCTCTTGTCTTTAGTCTTCATCCTTTCAAAACCTTGTGCCCTTTTCTTGTTTGACTCCATCTACCCTTAGGCATTGATCCTAGACACACAATGATGAAGTGAAGGTGTCCAAAACAAACTCTCAAACCTTTAATTCTTGAAACCCTAACTAACAAACTAACCCTAATTAAGGCTAACATCACACTTGAATAATCCATCTTGACGCAGCATTTGTCTTCTATAAGCAATTGGATGATGATCTAAAGCATTTGTTGAGTAAAGTGTTGGTTGGATACGTTGTTAGCTTAATCATCTTGATAATTATTGATGAATTGATGCTTTTTCATAGCTAATTGATAAAACGTTGACCTCATTGATATCTATTGTCTTACATTGCTTATTAATTAATAATCAGATAGTCAT
This sequence comes from Picea mariana, assembly GCA_032191745.1. Classification (NCBI taxonomy): domain Eukaryota; kingdom Viridiplantae; phylum Streptophyta; class Pinopsida; order Pinales; family Pinaceae; genus Picea; species Picea mariana. The sequence continues at coordinate 191,238 of JASDQU010014452.1, forward strand.
ATGAAGTACTAACCCACTGAAATATAGCCTGCATATATTCTTTATTGTTGTCTTGTTTTGGGCAGGTGTTCTCTTTGGGCATACACTTCTTTATTGGCTGATTAGCCGGACCTTCTGATCTTGGTGGTAACCTGTGAGGAGGAAACTTTAACCTTGACTTTATACCTTGGCCTCTTCAAAACCCCAGGTTGTCGGGGACGTCTCCCCTGGGTTGACCTCCCTAAACAGAAAGAACCTCCCCATCGTGGTGACATTGGGTGGGGAAGGTTCCTGTTACACCAGTTTGGCCTCAGTTCTCTAGCCATTTGACCTAGCTACAAACTGTGCGATAACAGGACTTACCTCTTTAGCTCTTGAAAGTTGAAATAGATGGCTCCCTTTGTTCTCTCCTCCAAACTCCTCTTTGCTCACTCTTCCAAGCTCTCCTTTGCTCTCTCCTCAAAGATCTCACAAATCTGCCATCAAAAGTCTGCACTCTCCTTTGCTCTCTCCTCCAAGCTCTCCACCCCAAGCTCAAGAAAACAAAAAAGAAAGAATGAGGAAAAGAGAGGGGGAAGTGGTCTTTTATTTTCCTCGACTTTAGCCTAAACCCTAAACCTACCCTAGGTCCCACCCCAACTTAAAAATTAAAAAAAAAATAGACAAAAATACTAATTCATGGAAGCGTCCGACCACCTAAGGGAGCACTCTAGGAGTGTCTCAGGGAGCATGTCGCTTCCCACAGGGCAGGAAGTGTCCTCAAGGAGCCGGGAGCATGCTCCCAAAAACCAAGACCGCACTCCCAGTTTTTGGGAGGACGCTCCTTGGATGCTCCCGCTCGGAGCGTGGTTCCTTACCTAGGAGCGGGGGGGTTGGGGGGCCGCCCAGTAACACTGGTCAACGCACTCCTTTATTTTTAAAGATGAAGTATATTGCATATTTTTCGGAAGGCACTGATTTATGGTGTTTATTCCAGAAAAGGCTGATTTTATGGTGATTTTTCCAAAAGACACTGATTTTATGGTGAATTTTCCGAAAGAAACTGATTTTTGGTGGTTTTAAGGAGTATTGAGTTGTTTTCATTTGCTGGAGTGGGGTGCCTTATTTAACACTTTTATAACCCTATTTTATGCACTTATTTGGAGATCTTGTGCATGGGATACACCCTGCATTAGGGTTTCCCAATGATTTATTTCATGAAATGTTCATCAACAAATCTGAGACTTTTGGCTGGTGGCACTACTGTTGTTTTTGTCTATGGAACCAAGATTTCAAACGACCTCTTTTACTTATTTTATGGTGTTTTTTCCAGAAAAGGCAGATTTTATGGTGATTTTTTCAAAAGACACTGATTTTATGGTGATTTTTCCAAAAGAAGCTGATTTTTGGTGTTTTTTAAGGAGTATTGAGTTGTTTTCATTCGCTGGAGTGGGGTGCCTTATTTAAGACTGTTATGACCCTATTTTATGCACTTATTTGGACTCTGGAGATCTTGTGCATGGGATGCGCCCTGATAGCGTTTCCCAATGATTTATTTCATGAAATGTTCAGCAACAAATCTGAGACTTTTGGCTGGTAGCACTACTGTTGTTTTGTGTATATGGAACCATGATTTCAAACTATCTTTTTTGCTTATTTTTCAGCAGTTGATCCGAGACTATTTGCTGGTAGCATCACCGACTTTTTGTGACAGTGGAAACAAGGTTTCTGATCTTCTTTCTTTACAACTGATCCAAAGATTATTGGCTAGAAGCATTGCCCTAAGGGTTGCAGATCTAGGGTTTTTGAATTGATTCTCTTTCTTTACAGGTCACTTCAAGCATTAAATCCAAAGAATTTCTTGGCAATGGAATTTTTTGGATCATCCTTTTCTTTCCCAGCATTTTTTCTAGGTTTATCAGCATATCTAAGACTATTCGCTGGTGGCATCACTGAGTCTTTGTGACTGCGGAACTAGAGTTTCTGACCATCTATTTTCAAGGGTACCCCTTGTTTAGATCAATTTTTCCTTGGGTCTTTTCAGCTAATCTCTTGAAGACTTTACAAAGGCCTCCACTACATTGTTCTTAAACTCGATGGAGTCTTTATGGTGCACACCTAACGGCGCATCTTACATATTGGGCCTGTTAATAGTGGAATTGACCGTAAAAATTTGAGTGTCAATCTACAGCACATATTCATGGATATCATTTAGGGTGACCTCATTGTTACAGAGTTTTCCATTTGGCATCGACGGTACATAAGTACATTACAGGGTGGAGTGGTTAGTTAGTCCACGGATGCTGCATCAATGGTTCGTTGAGTGCCTTTCAGACTTGCACATGGTCACATGTCTTTATTATTCAAGAATAGATGGTTGGATAGAGTTCGTACAGGTTACTTTCACATAGGTACATGCGAAGGATATATTAGAGGTACATATGAAGAGGTGATTCAGCAAAGGAGGTGCCCCATACTTACAGATTCAGTGTAGTATTCAAAATAAGCATGGGAGGTTGAAGACCCAAAGGGTGAGTGATCAGGGAGAGTTTGCAATATGATCTTATCATAGTTTTGGACACCCTTTGGGAAGATATGTACAGGGTTTTGTTTCTAGGCAAATCTAAGAAGTTGTTATTCTCAACAATTTCTATTTTTAGCAGTTTTTAGAGTGGTCTAATTGCAGATATGATTTCATATTCGAGGACCCAGTTGGGGGATTTGATCGAATTCTAAGGATAGGCTATTTTTTGCAGTTGACTGGACATTTGGGGACCCAGTATAGCAAGCAACATCAATGTCCACTTTTATGCTATTCTAAGCACTTTGAATTTTCTAGGACCGGTTGCGTTTTGGCATGATCTATATTTAGCTCGGTTGCCCCACATGGAGATAGTGGCTATTTTTAAACGATGTTAAGCCCTAGAGGGCTTGCATATGACCTTGATGGGTACGACCTCCTTGATGATCCCTTGTTTGACATTGGGTTGACCATTGACTAAAGGGTAGAGTAACTTAACCCACACGCCTTGTTATTCCTAGACTTGAGATAATATACAATAAGATGAGATAAGGTGCCTACCTTAGAGATAAGGTTGCTATTTTAGTTCCTTATTCTCTTCTAAAATTAACCTCATCCATTCTGCTATTTTTATGCCTTATCCACTCTACTATTTTTGCGCCTTATCCTCTTCTCAACTAAGCTTATCTATTTTGCTATTTTGAGATCTTAAGCCATGGTTCTATCTTTGGAATTCACCTTATCACTAAAACCCATGCGGCTTAATGAGAGATGCTTTGCTATTTTTGAGTTTCCTGTTATTAGAGGCTTATCTTGTGGCCTATTTTTGAGGAAGTTACATGGATTATTTTTGGAAATTGACTCTCCTTAGACAAATTCGACCTACCTTGGGATATTTTGAGCCATTCCTTTATCCCATTCATGCATCTTATCTTGGAAATCTGCAGTCTAAAGGAGGTTCGACCCATCTTTGGTGGAGGATGTTTGAGTTAGTTTTGCAGGCAGGTATTCTTGGAGGAGATATTCACTATCTTTGGAGGAGATGATTCATATCTTTTCTCTCCCTCACTCTTTTCTTATTCTTTCCTCTATATATTGTATGAAGCAAAGAGGAGGGTCCGAATTTATTGTGAGATTCTTGAGCTTCTTTTCCAATGCTTTCTCTTATTCCTTTGCTTCTTTTCATAGAGATTGAGACTGATAGCAAGCATGGAGTATCTGTGGTGGTGATTGGTTTTGTTAGGTCGTGACTCGTACTATCCCATTTGGTAGAGTTGATTTGTCCCTTGGAGTGTTGCTGTCCAAACTTGTCAAAACTTTGTTCTTCCTACAACTTTTGATAATAAAGACACAAGATTTCATTGGCGACTACTACGGGTTTTTCCTGTGTGGAACTTCTATTTTCTTAGACTTTAATGTGTTATTGATCTCGTTCTTGATAGTGCTTGAGTGAGTAAGTGTGGGATTATCTTCTGCCTGAACTTTATATCTTTTCCATTTCCTTGACTCCATAGAAGTCACTGGTTACTCGTTAAAATCTTTTGTTTTTCTCATTTTAAACAAATTTTCATATCCAACAAGAAGCAATTTGCATGTTAGGCACATTAGATTACGCACATAGGTCATTTTCATTCTTTTTTAAGCACATTACAGCGAGATTAGCTCAATGTACTTTTCATTTTGTCATACAAACAGAGAGAAACTTTACATTTTTCTTGTTTCCCGTGCATTAAAATCCTTAAAAAACTCATATATAATACAAAAATACATTAAAAACAGCCTTAAAATTTCTAAAAAGCAGTCAGAATTAGCTGCTGTATTTTCTGTCTTTGTATTTAGAAAAGCGTGCTTTTATCTATTATAATTGCATTGGGCTGTCTACCTAACTTCATAATAATTTTCTGCATTGATTTTTGTTTTATATTCAGCCTCAAAACAGAAATTACAGCTTGCTGTAAATTCTGTTTTATTACTTTATTGGCACCTTTTTCAAAGCATAATTGCATTAGATTTTGTCCTTTCAGTCATTGATAAAGATTGCATCGTTTTACATACATTTTTTCAGACATTAAATCATCTATTACTTGCTGTTTTTTGGCATCTTATGTGCAGATTTGTTTAGGGCAGCAAGTCATGATTGATTTAAGTTTCACTAATCATTTATTGCATCATAGTTTGACTCCTAAAGTCATCTAGAGATTCCTCCCTGTGGTTAGCAAGCACTAACCCGAAGTGCAGGAAAAGAGAACTTGGTGACAGTGTACTATTTCCACCGGGGGAGGGACACAATGGCTTAGGGGGCTCCCCGTAGGCCATAGTCCCCAAGGATAGGAGAGCCATAGGGTCCAAGGGGGGTCACCAAAGGGAAACATCCCACTCTTGTAGATAACCGTGGACCTAAAAGGAGGGAAGACAACTTAAATTGAGGAACAAGTCACCCACAAAGTGGGGGAAAGAGGTGAGAGGCACATTTGAAGGATCAGCGAATCATTGTGGAGGATCTCTTTTCTTGACTTGGGAGGCGGCTGCCTCAGTCTCCTTGGAGGGTTGTTTAACCCTTGTTCACTTCTGAGTTTCGGTGGGCTAGTCCTCACCCTAGCTCAGTTCTGTTCACTTGCATCAGATCACATCCGCTGGAGGTTGGCTGCTGGAGAAATTCGCTGGGATTTCCTGTGAAGGACCGAACTCAACCTTGGGGATTTTACTACTGCAGTTGCGACTGGTGGTGGGCTGGTAAGGTGTTTTGGGGAAGGCCGCATCTGCCTAGATCTGCCGCCATGCCTCTTCCAGTCCCTAAAAAGGGTGTCGAGCTTCATATATGTTTATGGGGGAGGGCTGAGCCCCCTACACTAACTCGATCACCTTGGACGAAGGCTGGATAAGGGTTTTCTGTTGAGCGCTGAAGGATTACAGCCCTATAGGGTAGGACCGAGGACTTTCTGAGTTGGACAGAGTGGCAGCAAGTCTCCAAGGAAGGACTGGCCCTTGCTAGAGACCAATTCAGTCACTAGAGACAGTCATACTATCTTTGACCTCCAGGTTTTAATTAGTAATTTTGCTACAGCATTTCAATATTTGTATTTGTGGTTAAATAACTGCGTTGTGACAGCAGCCCTAAGGGGGTTTTACTGCTGGTTGTAATTGCAAACCGAGTATTGGGTACTGTTGACTGTTGGTTTAAACCTCAACTGATATTGGATACTGCATGGTACCTTTCTGCGCATTGGCATTGGTTATGTTCATGAATTGGTTGGATATAATTGCTTACTGTTTATGGTGAAATTACACTGTGGAATATTGCCCAATCAGCCTGTTAAGTCCCTTTTCCAGGCCCTAAAACCCTAGGGATTTTACAGTGGTATCAGAGCTCTGATCTTGCCAGCCTGTGCCTGATTGAATGACGAGAGCGTGGGGTACAGCCCTCATCTGAAATATCAGAAGAAGAAGAAACAGGGAACATGGGGGACCATAACGAAGAAAGAAATGACAAAGATGATGACAGTGTGCTGCACATCCTAAGCAATCTGGCTAAAGGGAAAAACAAAATGAAGGAAACATTTGCCAAAGTGCAGAGAGAGTTAATTGACACCCTCACACAACTGTTGAGCCCACTCAGTAACATTCCGGGCCTTAACTCCAATGGGAGCAATGGACAGACCAGATTTCATGCAGAAGGGAGTAACAGTGGGGCCCCGGATAATGGTCAAAACAGACCTCAGGCCGAAGGAAGCAATTCTCATGTGTCCAGGCAAAGTGTGCAGCAGACGAGTGGTAGGACACCTAGACCTCTCCTACCTCATTTCATTGAGGAGCAACAGCCAGCACAGCAGAACCAGAGTGAGGATTTTTCCACATACTTCCAGGAGTATATGGCATTGGGAGAAGAATTTCAGGCAAACATGTCCTTGCATGACTACTGCAACATTAAGTACAGGAACAGACCCAGGGAGGGGCCTAGAGGAGCCCTAGGACAGCAGCAGAACGCTGATCTAAGACGGAAGGTGGGGAAGCTATCCATCCCATCCTATGACGGTTCATCCAGATACATAGCTAGATCATGGGTTCAGAAGTTGGACAGCTACATGCAACTCAATCCAATGACAAAAGTTGAAGCCATCAAATTTGCCACACTGCACTTGGACGGTGAAGATCATGAGTGGTGGTACCATGGGCTACTGACACTAGGGTATGCTAGCATCACATCCTATGTGGAGTTCACACAGAGACTGATGGACAGATTTGACCGGAAGGATCAAGAAATCTCCTTCTGCGAGTTGGCACAGTTGAGACAGACATGTACCCCGGAGACCTTTATTGCAGACTTCGAAAGGGTAGCTGTACAGGTGACAAATATATCGAAGCATAGATTGGTGATGCTATTCACAAAGGGTTTAGCTGAGCCCTTGCATGGGTGGGTCAAGGCCTTCAAACCGGCCACACTACAGGACACTATTATGAGGACACTTGACATGGTGGATACAGTACCGAAGACTAAAGGACCAACCAAACCTTACATTCCTCCTAAGCCTCAGGATAGGAAGCCATTTCAGAAGGAATGGACAGCGAAGGATCATTTGGACGAAGAAACTCAAAGGGAGCTCAGGCGGAAGAAGCTTTGTTTCACCTGCAAAGACCCTTGGGAGCCGAGTCACAGATGCATGGGTAAGGGGAAAGCACACTACATAGAAGTGCTTTCCGATGGAGAGGACGATGAGGAGACAGGTCACGTACCGAGAGAGGTACACAGTAGTCCTGAGGAGGAACAGCCACGCAGTGAGGATGAGTCATAGCGTGAGGAGCCAAAGAAGGTGGTCATAGCCACACCTTCAAGAGTTCCTACGTATTACACATTCAAAATCAGAGGAGTTGTACAGGGACACCGGATTACAGCACTGATTGACGGTGGGGCCACCCACAATTTCATCGATGCAGCATTAGTTGACATGAAGGGCATCCCAACAAAAGAGTTCGAAGGATTCAGTGTGGTAGTAGAAAACGGGTACAATTTGGAGTGTACTCACAGGATCAGAGGGTTACGCATAATGATGGGTAACTACACATTGACCAATGATTTCTACGTGGTCAACCTAGCAGACACCAACGTTGTCTTGGGCGTCCAGTGGCTCTATTCATTAGGGGACATCAACATGAACTACAAAATCACGAGGATGGAATTCATGGATGAGGAAGGAAGGAGAGTGGTTTTGAGAGGCATGACTACAGACCCGCCCGGGATCGTATCAGCCAAGAAGATGGAGGTCGTCCTTAGGCATAGAAACACAACCTGGGCAGCAGAGTGTTTGATCACCACACAAAACACTATAGAGGGTCGTCAACACTATCATATGGACATGCAGGAGCTACTAGGGAGGCATGACAGGGTGTTTGGGCAGATTCCCCCAGGGGTACGACTAGACAGAGGGTTTGAGCACACCATTGAGCTTAAGGAGGGGGCTAAGCCCGTCATCACAACCCCATATCGATATCCGAAGAAGTTCAAGGACAAGATCAAGAAGACTATTCAAGAGCTTTTGCAGATGGGACACATCGAGCCTAGCTCAAGTCCTTTTGCTTCTTCGATAGTAATGGTGAAGAAGAAGGATGGCACCATGAGGATGTGCATAGATTACCGGGCTCTGAACAAGAAGACCATTAAGAACAAGTACCCAATCCCGAGGATTGATGAGCTACTTAATGAGCTACATGGGACGATCTATTTCTCAAAGATAGATCTCAGATCAGGGTACCATCAGATCAAAATACGCGAGGGGGATGTACACAAGACAGCTTTCCGGTGCCACTATGGACATTATGAGTTCCTAGTCATGCCCTTTGGCTTGACTAACACTCCAGCTACATTCCAGTTGTGCATGAACCATATCTTCAACAAGCAGTTGAGGAAGATCCTGTTGGTATTCTTTGACGACCTATTGATTTACATTAGGACGTGGGAGGATCATCTGCGACATGTGGACGAGATACTCAGCATCATGGGGGAGCAGCCACTTTATGCCAAGGAGGCAAAGTGCGAGTTTGGCTTGACAGATATTTTGTACTTGGGTCATTATTGGTGCATAGGGGGTACAAGGTCACCAGGAGAAGATACGGGCAATACTTGATTGGCCCACGCCCCAATCATTGACAGAGCTACGGAGTTTCTTGGGGTTATGCAACTATTACCGTGCTTTGTGAGGGATTTTTCCCAGTTTAGAGCACCATTGACCGACCTCACTAAGAAGGGGGCATTCAGGTGGTCAGAGGAGGTTTAGAAGGCATTCGATCGGATGAAAGAAGTGATGAGCACTTGTTCGGAATTAGCACTTCTCGATTTTTCTCAGCCCTTCGTCTTGGAGTGTGATGCATCCGGAGAAGGGATAGGAGCAGTGTTGATGCAGAACAAACACCCCATAGCTTTTTAGAGTTGCAAGCTAGGGGGAACCGAGAGGCTTCTTTCTATCTATGACAAATAAATGCTAGCCATCATGCATGCGTTGGCCAAGTTCCAACAGTATTTGGTTGGAGGGCGTTTTGTGGTGAAGACAGATCACAACAGTTTAAAGCATTTCCTTGAAAAGAAGGATCTGAGCGAGAGGCAACAGAACTGGGTCAACTAGGTGCACGCATATTATTTTGACATAGAGTTTGTCAAAGGGAAGAACAATGTGGTTGCAAATGCCTTGTCCAGGAGACCTATAGCATTTGCCATGTCTGAGATTACAGCGGATTGGAAGTCTCTCCTTTTGGTAGAGTATTCCAAGAACGCCTTTTCAAGGGAGCTGATAGATGGCAGAGTACAGAATGATAGGTACAGAGTAGTAGATGACATCATCTATTACAAAGGCTAGATATATCTTGTTCCAGAATCCACTCTCAAAGAGAGGATCTTGAGATCAGTACACAACGCACCCTTAGTCAGGCAACCAAGATACCTAAAGACTTACAAGCAGGTACGTGAGAGATTCTCTTGAAAGGGGCTCAAGGGGGATGTCCTACAGTATGTGAGAGAATGCTTGACTTGTCAACAAAACAAGTCTGAGCTCACACACCCCGCAGGTCTACTACAGCCTTTGCTTATTCTGAAACAAAAATGGGAAAGTATCTGTATGGATTTCATCACAGGGCTTCCAAAGGCACAAGGCAAGGACTGTATTTATGTGGTAGTGAACAGATTGACCAAGTACGCTCACTTCTTTGCCATATCCGTTGAGTACAAAGCCCCACAGGTGGCAGAGCTCTTCTTCAGAGAGATATTTAGACTTCACAATCTACCTAGAGTCATTGTGAGCGACATGGATAGTAGGTTATCACCCAGTACAAGTTATCACCCCTAGACAGATGGGTAGACTGAGATCGTCAACAAGTGGGTTGAGGGGTATTTGCGTCACTATGTTTCCGAACAACAAAGAACGTGGATTAGATGGTTGCATCTTGGTGAGTATTGCTACAATACCACCCATCACATGTCCATCGAGATGAGCCCATTCAGGGCATTGTATGGTTATGAGGCCCCATCATATGTAGAGTTTCCATTCGGCGAGAGCAGGGCTCCCAAGGCCAAGGATTGGATTCAGGAGAGTCGGGACATCCTGAGGGTTCTAAAGGACAACTTACGGATGGCACAAAATCAACATGAGACATATGCAGACCGACATCGAGTGGAGCGTAGCTTCTAGGTGGGTGATCTGGTTTTTCTAAGACTCCAACCATATTGGCAGTCTTCTCTGAAGAGGAGTGGCGTCGAAAAGCTCCAACCATGTTTCTACGGGCCCTAGAGGGTGATCAGAAGAGTCGGAGAGGTGGCTTATGAGTTACCGGAGGGTAGCAAGATTCACAATGTGTTCCATGTTTCTTGTCTCAAGAAAGCCTTGGGCCAGCAGGTCATTTCTTCCACAAATCTACCACCCTTGGATGAGGAAGGTCATTTGATCTTGGTTCCTGAGCAGATTTTGGCATTTAGAGAAAAACGTGAGAAACAAGACAGTAAACAAGTACTTGATAAGGTGGAAGGATTTACTGGAAGAGGATGCCACATGGGAAAGTGAGCAAATTTTACAGCACCTTGGGTTGCGGTTACTTGAGGACAAGCAATCTCGAGGAGGGAGGATTGTCATGTCCCCACCCACTTAACCCCACCGGGGGAGGGACGCAATGGCTTAGGGGGATCCCCGTAGGCCATAATCCCCAAGGATAGGGGAGTTTTAGGGTCCAAGGGGAGTCACCAAAGGGAAACGACCCAATCTTGGGGATAATCGTGGGCCTAAAAGGAGGGAAGACAACTTAAATTGAAGAACAAGTCACCCACAAAGGGAGGGAAATCAAGCAAAGGGTAAACTATAAAAAGAAGTGAGAGGCACATTTGAAGGATCAACGAATCATTGTGGAGGATCTCTTTTCTTGACTTGGGAGGCGGTTGCCTCAATCTCCTTGGAGGGTTGTTTAACCCTTGTTCTCTACTGAGTTTCAGTGGGCTAGTCCTCACCCTAGCTCAGTTTTGTTCACTTGCATCAGATCACATCCATAGGTTGGCTGCTGGAGAAATTCGTTGGAGCCTAGGATTTCCTATGAAGGACCAAACTCAACCTTGGGGGTTTTACTATTGTAGTTGCGACAAGGTGCAAGCTAGTAAGGTGTTTTGGGGAAGGCCCCAGGTGCCTAGATCTGTCATCAGGCCTATTCCAATCCCTAAAAAGGGTGTTGAGCTTCATATATGTTTCTGGGAGAGGGTCGAGCCCCCTACACTAACTCGATCACCTTGGAGGAAGGTTGGATAAGGGTTTTTTGTTGAGCGCTAAAGGATTATAGCCCTATAGGGTAGGACCGAGGACTTTCTAAGTTGGACAGAGTGGCAGCAAGACTCCAAGGAAGGATCGACCCCTGCTAGAGACCAATTCAGTCACTAGAGACAGCCATACTATCTTTGACCTCCAGGTTTTAATTAGTAATTTTGCTATGACATTTCAATATTTGTATTTGTTGTTAAATAATTGCATTGTGACAGCAACCCTAAGGGGGTTTTACTGTTGGTTGTAATTGCAAACCGAGTATTGGGTATTGTTCACTGTTGGTTTAAACCTCAATTGATATTGGATATTGCATGATATTTTTTATGCCCATTGGTATTGGTTATGTTCATGAATTGGTTGGATATAATTGCTTACTGTTTATGGTGAAATTATGCTGTGGAATATTGCCCAATCAGCTTCTTAAGTCCCTTTTCCAGGCCCTAAAACCCTAGGGATTTTATAGTATGCATAAACCCACTCACCTTTGTATCTCTGTCATGGCCAACCCTATAGTCAATTTAGGTATCAACACACCCTCTCTCAATTATATTTAAGGCGCTCTCACTTGTAAATGTACTCAAGTTGGGTATCCAAAAACCCACTCTTAAATTGCATTCAAGCTCTCTTCACTGTATTCAAGCTCTCTCAAGAGTATTCAAGTTAGGTATCATAGACCCACTTTCAAATTGTTTTTTAAGCTCTCTCAATTGTTAATGTTTATGCTATTATTATAGTTCTTTGCATTTCATAAAGATAAGAGCATAATAACCACAAGATCACTGAGAAATACACATCCACAATAGACACAGCATTTATCCTGGGAAACCCTATAGGGGAAGAAAACCCAGCAAAAACTTCCTTATCATAAATAG
>JASDQU010014452.1:209946-236362 GCA_032191745.1 Picea mariana
TCCTGAAAACCGTTAAGTCTGCTGAATTTTGAATGGGACCTAAAATTCTACTTTCTCCATATAAAGTCTAATGAGGTTGGAACCACTCTCAAACATCCTGAAACAATTAATGGTAATGTTAAAAATTTAAGTAAAAGGATAAAAATGAAAGATAAAGGAAATGTCACTTTTACTTCCCATTAACATTACCATTAGGGAAACGCCTAACTTCCCTTTGAAATCCGCGGAAACCTGGCCGTACGGGCGCGGTACGGCCCCGAAACGCTGTGGGAAACGCCGTACGGTACGGCCGACAGCGTTTGGGGCCGTACCGTACCGTTTCGGGCTCCGAAACAGAGGGGGGGGGGCGTTTCCTGCAACATAGTCTACAGGTGTTCGGAGATTCAAAATTGGTCATTGACTGTATGAGGAGATTGGCACAGGTTACAAATTTGGGGTTACAATCACTTGTTGAGCGCCTTTACTTTATCTTGGACCGCTTTGATCAGATTGAATTCTTCCATATTCCTATGTAACTGAATAGTGAATTCTTCCATATTCCATTGTATATTGGAGCCTAAAGTTGTGCAAAAAATATCAATGTATGCTGGTGCATTTCTATAGGACTCTGGGTCCTCAACGGTTTGTGGGGGTCATCTATAAAATGGCTGTTAATCAGCTACCCAATTTCTTGGCCCAGAAGTCAGATTCCACTTAACCCATAAATTTTGCCTTACGTATGGACCTACATTTATATGGCTTAACTCAATAACCCGTGATACCCAGAAGGTTTCTGATATAAATGAGTGTAGCTTTTCTGTTAAATGTGGCAATGCAAAACATTAAATCTATTTTTCAGAAACTTCGTTGTTCTTTTTTCTTCCTCTGTCATTTTGGTCACAATTTGTAACATGGTTTTTAATATTTATTGATGTTTGATTTTTCAGTTTGTATGGTTTGAACTTTGAACGTACTTATTGAAAATTGGCTTTGTTTTTCCTTTTTTTTCATTTTCCTCTTCTTCTTCTTCATCTTCTTTGGAGGGGAACTCTTATATTTCATTAATGCTCATAAATGGATACACCAGACAAACATACATTGTCAACCAAAGTAGAGGCATGTGCAGGGGCCCTCCCTGTTTAGGCAAGGACAGCTGGCATGTTCATTTTGGCCCCAACTTCAAGAGAATTGATATCTATCCAAAATTCCTTATCCTAGCTGCAAACTAAATAGCGAAATCAGATTTGAACCAGGCAACTTCTCTCAGGTGAAAGAGGCTCAATGTTTCCATTGAAAGTAGTCTGGCAACATCTCTTGCATAAAAACCAGATACATGTCAATCTTATAGCATTTCATATGCCTTTGCATGCTTGCCTGATCATTCACTTGTCCACAAATGACCCCCTTCCAATGGAGGCTAGCAAACGAAATATGATATTAGGCATCAATACAAACCCAAAGTCTCATCCCACCTTGTATCCCGATAAAAGAGGTTTTACCGCTTCTACCTTGCAACAAATCACACAGCTACAATATGTGAAGCTTGTACAATGGAGCCTACCCTTAACTGCCAGACTATTATCAAGAACCAACCATCCGAGGACTCTAACCTTAAAGGATGTAAGTGCTCTCTGAATTCCCTAAAATCTCCGAATCCACCTAGCTTATATGCAAGAGGAAAACTTGAGTGAGCACTAGTATAAAACTCTTTTGTCCTGTAATCATAGAAGGATGTGTCCATAGAACCCATTTCCAATCCTTCCAAATGGGACCTAGCACACCAAACTCATTTTGCACAAGTGTTAGGTATAATTTTACAATGTTGTGAAAGCTTATTTGTCAACTGCTTGCAACCTTTAAGCATGGTTGACTGTGCTCCATGGAAACTAAAATGCCCAAGATCTTGGCCCGTAATCCCCCCCATGTATTAAAAGCTTTGTTTTGCAATCTAATTCCCTACAATAAGCGGATTAAACCTATCTGTCCTATGTCCAAAGGGTGTGTCAAAATCGACCTTGCAGCTAGATCCCAACCCTTTAGATTGTCAAAATCCCAATCAAGATCTTTGAGGATATATGTCATGCTTATCATGCCCTTTTGAGGAGTTTTGATCCAGATACTCTAAAAGCCACTATACCGCCAATGATGTCACACAACCCGGACTGACCCTTCATGATTGCAACATGTGTAGCAGTTTGAATGATATGACAAATAGGAATGTGTCATGAAGCATTCCTAAACAACTCTTACAATCCACTTTGTTACTATTACCACCCCCTAGACTTGAACATTAGTCACCCTAAGCTCTCACTAATCACATGGCTAGAGCCCAAACTTTTTGAGGGCCATCAAAATCCTAATGTAGATTCTTTAAGACTATATATCATGCCTACTGTTATCCCCCAGTTTAGGGATAACTAAGGAGATTATGTCTCAAGGCCCACAAGTCCTAGACATGGAGTACCGAGAGCCAGATCAACTTGAGCATGGCCCTGGAGGGCCCATCTTTTCTTTTCTTCGGCGCCTCCACTTTGTCAGCAGCAGCAACATCCATCACCTCGGCCTGGTCCTGTAGCAGAAGTGGATCCTGCTCCATGAGGTAATGAGTCTGGGTATCATGGTATGTGTCACTCTGATCCTCAAAACCTTTGAATATGTGCATTTAATTCTTTTTGTTTCTAACGAGTGCTTGGATCTTATGCCCATCCATTTGACCATATCTGGGGGGGAATGACAGGATGCCCTAGTAAGCTTGTGCCCATAGGTTTTGAGTTGCCACTGGGGGTATTAATGAGAAGCCATCGTCCGCTCCCACCATACTTACCATTTTCCATCTTTCTCCCGCTCATCCATCCCATTACACTGGTCCGGGCGCTGGGTTGGCCAAATATTTAAGGATTGCACCTTACCTTAAGGGAAGAAGGGGCTAAAGGCCCAAAGGGTAAAAGAAGCTGGCAAAAGATAGAAGCCAAAGAATGAAACCTCGAGATGCTTCGCCCAGGGATCCTCGAGAAAGCAGTAAAAGGCTTCTCAGCAAGAAACAAAGGGACCCATATAAAAATAATAAAACAAGACCTAGTTAGAGGATAGGGGGTCTCATCACGAACCAACCTATTAGGTCCATGGGCATCTAGCAGTATGACACTACTAGCAGTTGGTCACCACGTCAAGGTAGTGACTCTTCGTGGCATAGCCAAGAGAAATGGGGTCTCATCATGAGCCAGCTTTCTCATTTCCGTGAAGTGCTTGTGGGTAATATTGCCACCACTGGTCACCACGCCAGGGTAGTGTCCCCTGACTAGCTTCTTGAAAGAAAAAGCAATAAGAATAAAGATAAAAGGCATGAATGGGCTAGGAAACACTTGCATCCATAACAGGTGTAGCTCACCCTCTACAGAGGCACCCACAGGTAAGCCATGCATTTCCCTGCTATCATTGCACCCCTTGCCCAGACATCCCTTATCCACTTCACCCACTCACATGGCTTGGATTTGATTTTTCCCTGGAACACCCCACATCCAGTGAGCATTGGCCCAATAGGATGCCCTGTCACTTCCTCCAAACTTGGCTTGCAGATCAGTATAATGTCTTTGAGCACTTGTCCGGGTAAAAGGGGTTTTATGCACATGTTTAATAATATTGATGATTAGATGTGATTGACATTGCTATGATCCCTGTGACTTATGAGCCCATGGAGGGCGTATCTGTTGATGTACAAGACCATGCCCGACAGACAGGTACCCTTATGGACAGGTACACATGGGGAGATGATTAGTTCGGACCTCCATGGGGTTGAAAGCCCATCAGATGGATGTTGAGACCCTAGCAAGGGGCAAAGACAGATCAGAGGGTTTGCACTGGAGAAGAGGAGGACGTTCCACCAGAGGCAGCTTAGCAGACCTGTACCCAGGGGGGTTGTGCCCTTTCCACCGGGACGTTGACCTTGGAAGGCCCATGACGTCACCCAGGACATCTTATGACGTCATCCAGCGATATGGAGGTTTTGGGAGGCGGTTGTGGCACATTTGGCACGTGTGGCATGTTCCTAAGGCCCAAGGAGGCCTAACGTTTTGCCCCAAGAGGCCAACGTTGCCCTAAAAGAGGCTAACGTCACCCTAAAAGGGCATGACATCTTCATCTTTGCTTGATTTAGGGTTTGATTAGGACATTTAATGTAAAGACAGTATTATTATGTATTTTGGCCTTGTCGGCCTTTTGTGACCTAAAATTAAATTAAGGTCATTGGTATGGTATAAGTAAGAGAGATAAAACTCTCTTTCATTCATCATATTTCACTCACCACTTGGTGAGGTCTAAAATTTGTGCCCTTATTAGGGTTATTGGCTGAAATTCTAGTGCGCACTTGTTGAAGGAGGCTTATTTTGGCTATTTTTGGCATTTTTCTTGGTGGAAGGTTTACAACTAGGGTTTGGCTTGATGAATGCTTGGTGAACGTAAGTGAATTTCTGCAATCCTTCCCTTACTTGAATGGTTATAGTATTTACTTGCATTTTGTTAATGAAATTTGCTAGAATAAACCCTAGGGAATAAGCACATGTTGGTGTCCTTGTTCTAATTCCCTACTAGATTATGCCATTGAGCCATTTTTGGTGTTGAAGACATTGCTAGGGCCTTGCCATTGCAACACCCTACCCTTGTACCTCACCTTAGCCATTTTTACTTTGTCATTGAGCTAAAGAAGGAGGAAAACGCACTAAGGCCTAGGGTTACTACACCTTAGTGAGTCGTTTTCACCTAGGGTTTGATGGTTGAAGCCTTGGTTTATCAACACTTCACCATCAACTTCCTCTTGTCTTTGGCTATACTATTATCATTGTTCCTTCAACTCTTGCCACTACTTTTGACTCCATTTTCCCTATGAATGCACTAGTCTAAGGCCTTTTTGCTTGAGTGTTTTGATCACAATCAATAAACATCCAAATCTTTGAACAATTACTAACACACTTCTAACCCTAGTTTAGATTAACTTGCTAACCCTATTGCTTCCATTATCCATTTGATTTATAGTTATACTTTGTAGCATTTTAACTTCTTTAAGCAATTGAAAGATTGGCTAAATGTGTAGTAGTCTTTGCTACTAATGAATGATGATATTGTGACATTGATGATAAACCGTTCTTGCTCATTGTGAAGCTTCTTCTTAAGCATTTATTGTGAAGTAACATAGTGTGATTATTGCTATTGTACATCATTGATTTGCTTCATCAATATTATCGATCAATTGCTTTACATCAAAAAGTCCTTGATTATATGAAGTACTAACCAGCAAGTGATCTTGCAAATATATAGTTTCTTGTTGCTTTGTTTCGGGCAGGTACATTTCTAGTTATCATTATCTTTATTGGTTGTTTAGCCGGACTTTCTGATCGACGGTGACTTGTGAGGGGGAAATTTATACTTAGCCTTAAACCTTTGCCTTCTCAAAACCCTAGGTCACCGGGGACGTCTCCCATGGGCCTACCACCCTAAATAGAAAGAGTTATCCTATTGAGGTGACAGTGATAGGATAGTCTCCAGTTGCGTCAGTTTTCCTTTCTTTTACCTTTCCTTTACTTCCAAGTACAAACTGTGCGATAACACCTACCACACCCTTTTAAGGATTCTTGATCCAGATGAACTTTCCATCAAGCATTCCCATGCATAGCTCTTACAATCTACTTTGCTACTAGTACCAACCCCTAGGCTCGAACATACGTCATCCTGAGCCCTCAATGATCACATCAAAGGAAGGATTTCTTCTTCCAAGATGCCCTCAATGTTTCCAGTCTTTTGATATGAAAGCTTGAAGAGTGGAGAAGAGGGAAAACAAAAAAAATGTGAGGAAATAAGAAAAAGAGGAGAATGCATCCACCTGCTATAGGTAATATCTTCCACAAAGTTGTTCCCTTGCCTCCTCAAAATAATTATGTGCTTTTGATTTGGATGAGGATGAGACATTTTATTTTTTTGTCTTTATGGGTGGATTAGACATAAAAAATCAAAGGCTCCTTAGTGAATTTGGAGATGTAGGATTGGAAGGCCATTTTGTTTTTTTTCTATTTTTTTCTTAGAAGCTTAAATACATTTAAAAGAAATTACAGTCTTAAGGATGGGTTGGAAGATCCATGGACATCTTGGGAACAAGAGTGGATGTCCCTACCACATTTCAACGGCATTCCTTGGCACCCTCAAGTACCTAAAATACTACGGAAGGCAAAGAATGCAAACCCCACTCTAAGCAAAGTGTCCCTATTTAACACAATATTGGACACGCCATTTCCTACATCACTCAAAGATAAAATAATTCATACAAACCACATATAATACATAATTGTCAACCTACAGTGATATAAAATGACAAGTAGATACAGGAACAACAAATGGTGTGCAAACGGTATATAATCTGAGAGAGTGGCTGCAGCCTGCATGGCATATTCCAAAAGTATGTCCACTTTCAAGATTTACAGCGTTATGTAGGAGAATTTGCAATATATTGAAGTCTGAGATATTCCAAACATCACATTACGGTTAAAAACTTACTCCAATTTCAATCATTGATGGTTTATTCCTTATACTTAAATATCCACTCAACAGAGCCTCAAGGGTTAGCTCAAGTGGTTTGGAGCCAGACATGAGATATCTCCTGTTTGTGTTGGTCATGAGTTGGACTCTCTTGATCCCCTCGAGGTTAGGCTCCGTAATCAGGGCCGACGGTTTACCCCATTTACCATCCATGGATCATGGGGAAGTACTAGGAGGGTTTTCCATGAGAATTTGCAATATATTGAAGTCTGAGATATTCCAAACATCACATTACGGTTAAAAACTTACTCCAATTTCAATCNTATATATATATATATCCACTCAACTTGCTCATTGTCTCCTCTATCTAAATTTTTTAATCTCATTCTGCCTCTTAAGAATTGAAATTTAGCAGCATTACCAGCATTGTAAGAAACTTAAACCAAGTGCAACCATTGTTAAATTTGGTAGCATTGACAGTCATTCTCCAATGAGAGGCCATATGGGCCACCCTGAGGCTAGCCAAGGAGATTTGGAGAATCAACCAGTCTTGTGAGGTATTGACAAAAGCCAGGGGGAACGTACAACCTCTGTGAGTCAAACCAAAATTCAAGACGAACGAGATGCTATGTGAGTCTAATGCAAAAGTCAGGGGGAACGTACAACCTCTGTGAGCATAGACAGTCTAGTGCAAAAGTCAGGGGGAACGTACAACGTCTGTGAGCATAGACAGACTAGTGCAAAAGTCAAAGGGAACATACAACCTCTGTGAGCCTAGTCAAACCTTGTGAGCCATGAGCAAAAGTTAGGTTGAATGTAAAATTCCTATGAGCTAGAAACAAACGATATTCCTAGTATTGCAAATGATGTAAATGTATTGATCTGGGCACGTGTAAACATTATCCACCATGAAGAGAGATTCGAATTGCCTTGTCAAGAGTTGTATCTAGACTCTTAAGTCTAGTTCTATTTTAGAACTAAAGTTTAATGTTGAGTTGCAATTAAAGTCTTGAGTCTAGTTCTATTTTAGAACTAAAGTGTAATGTTGAATTGCAACTAAAGTCTTGAGTCTAGAACTAAAGTGTAACATTGAGTTGCAACTAGAGTCTCAAGTCTAGTTCTATCTTAGAACTAAAGTGTAATGTTGAGTTGCAACTAGAGTCTTAAGTCTAGTTCTATCTTAGAACTAAAGTGTAATGTTGAGTTGCAACTAAAGTCTTAAGTCTAGTTCTAAGTTCGAACTAAAGCATGTCAGTCTCAAGTCTAGTTCTAAGTTCGAACTAAAGTGTAATGTTGAGTTGTAACCAATCTCAAGTCTAGTTCTAAGTTCGAACTAAAGTATGAAGCTGAGTTATGACTAAAGCATGCAATCAGGTTACTATTTCGAGCCTCTCCTCTACCCCTCTTCAGCCTATATAAGAAGAGGTCGAATCCTCTCTTCAACACAGTTCTGCAACACAGTTTTGAAACACAGTTTTCATATGCAGGTTGAGGGTGAAGTAATAGAGGAGCACATAAAGAGGCAGCATATCAGAGGTGTATTTCAGCAAGGTCTTTTAAGTCTTTGTCAGGTCAGAGTCATCTTGGCAAGTTCTTTGAGAGCAGAACATTCATGGTGGATATTTGTAAGAGATCTTACATTATTAATGCAATAAAGGAATATTGTTTGCTGGGGGTTTTCTCCCTGTACAGGGTTTCCCCAGGGCATATGTGTTGTTGATGTGCATGTTTACTTATTTACATAGTTATTGCTATTCGATTATGATTTGGAATTGTTGAAGTGTATTAAGCTGGAATCAAAGTATTGAAGAAAATAAAAGAATTAATCAGCATAAGAAATCAAGCTCATAATTTAACAGCCACCACTCTTCCTTCGTTAATTTCTTATAAGTAAAACGCTGCGGATACATCAACAAATTTGTTTACTGCCTCTGTTTAAGGACATGATAGGATGAGCTAGCTTCTGAATTTGGTTAGCAGTCTATGCTAAAAGTTACTTATTAATAGTTACCATTGAATTTCACCTAGCATGTATTATACTGTATATCTGTTTTAAATCCAATTCCGAGACACCATAAATATGTAAAAACTTACATTTTCATTCCTGAAGCTTCAAGCAACTTATGGATAATAAAGTTAAGAAACAAATCTTAAAAGAAGTAGGATAGTAACATACAGACATAAATTGATAACATATTAGAGAATCTAAATAACCGTAAGTGGACTGAATGTGAACATAACATTCTAGTTGCAGACTCGGACTCACATCACAACACAGATAAAAACTTACTCCGATTTAAATCATTGATGGTCTGTTGCTTATACTTGTGTTTATAAATATCCATGAATTTTGTGATCTCATTCTGCCCATTGAGATTTGAAATTTAGAAGCTTTACCAGCATTGTAAGAAACTTAAACTGGGTGCAGCCATAACTCCTTGGTTAGTTTCTTATAAGTAAGACTGTAAGACACTGCATATACATCAACCAATTTGTTTACTACCTCTGTTTAAGGACATGATAGGTTGAGCTGACTTCTGAATTTGGTTAGCAGTCTGCTAAAAGTTACTAATTAAATTGTTACCATTGAATTTCACCTACCATGTATTATACCGTATATCTGTTTTAAATCCAACCCTGAGACAGCATAAACATGTAAAAACATACGTTTTCATTCCTGAAGCTTCAAGCAACTTATGGATAACAAAGGTGAGAAACAAATCTTTAAAAAATGAAGTAGGATAGTAACATGCAAACATTAATTGATAGCAGACTAGAGAATCTAAATAACTGAAAATGGACTGAACGTGAACATAAGATTCTAGTTGCAGACTCAGACTCCCTAAAAATGCAGCCTACAAGGAAGGCAATTAAATTGTTAAAAGTTACTAATAAAATGGTTACCATTGAATTTCACCTACCATGTATTATACTGTAAATCTGTTTTAAATCCAACTCTGAGATACCATCAACATGTAAAACATAATTTTCATTCCTAAAGCTTCAAGCAACTTATGGATAACAAAGGTGAGAAACAAATCTGTAAAAAATGTAGTAGGATAGTAACATGCAAACATAAATTGATAGTAGACGAGAGAATCTAAATAACTGAAAATGGACTGAACATAAACATAAGATTCTAGTTGCAGACTCGGACTCCCTAAAAATGCATCCTACGAGGAAGGCAACAAGAATTCCTTAACCAGAACCGAAACTTAAAGCCCTGTAAAAGGTCAGTGATACTCACATTTCCCGAATTGAATTAAAATAAATTGATTTATCACCCATCACAAGAGACATGAATGACATTGTAGCATATACCTGCAAAAAGAACATAAAAGTTCATGTGAGAATCCCACAAAAGTTCTCAACTTTAAATTGTCATAATATTTACAGCCAATCAAATTAGCAAGTGGCTCAATCAACAATGCATTCTACGAGAAATAACTATTCAATGACACAACAAATGAACCGAATTTGACAGCCTTAGTGATACTTTGCAAATTTTTGCGGCAATGCAGAAGCAGACTAATACTTTGCAAAACTTTGCCACCATGCAGAAGCAGACTAAGTATTACAAGAGTGGATTAGAGTTCCATAGGTCAGAGCTACAAAAGCTTTTACAGACTAAATCCATGACAAACAAAATGAAAAAACTGACAGATTTCCAAGTATAAGGATTCCGAATGTTATTTCAATTCTTAAATCTAGCCTAACTTGTTCATGGAAATATTCAAAGAATCAGTTAAATTTGCAGAAATTGCTAACTTGGGACCTAAGAAGACTTTGCAATGTACCCCAGGAAAATCCAAGTAGATGAATGATAGTCTATGGTGCAAGGTAAAGTTCCAGTCAAGCACAATAGCGAGTTCAAAACATCTATGGATGAAAATCTTGGTAAGGATTATGGAAACAAGCCATCGCGTGCCACTGCAGGGAAAGCTGGACTCTTCAGTAGATAAAGCTATCCGAAATTAGTGTTTTCATAAGGTTTGGAAAACGAAATTTAACCAAAAACCACGTCAGTACTTTAGTTTTCCCTTTGCAGAAGAAATGAATACAGAAAGGTTGAACATGGGAATAGGATACAAGACTACCAAGTATATTTGTCATTTTCTAGGAGGGGAACGCTCCTTGAAAGATGAGGTGCTTATAGACTAGGGTTTCCATAGGTCTCACTCAGCATGATGGACCTAGGCTTAGACCTGGTGAACTATGGGGTGGTCGAGGTGCCCAACCCTCACTCCATTTTTCATACGCGGGAGGAGTCACTAGAAGTGTGGCGAAGTGCCAAGGCCTTTAATGCTAACATGACCAAGGATACAGCAGATCTAGGACTAGCACAGCCTCTAACTCGCAGCTGGAGAACGCCGAAAGGTATCGGAAAGACGGAAAATGAAATGCACGGGCAGCCAGAAAATGAAACTCACTGACAGCCAGAAAATGAACAGAAAATGAAACGCCTAGACAGTTGAGGAAATATAAAAGTGGTAATCTCAAAGGTTAATCATTTAAACGTGGCAATCATATAGTGCTACAGTAATTTCTTAATATGATTAGGTAAATGTTAAAAAGTAAACAGGTTAACGGATGCATTTAGAAATACAAAGAAGTTATGAAGAGTAAATCACATTCATTGAATTGGGAGGACGACTAAGAATATGCCAGCATCTTCAATTGTTAACCATCAGATTAGAATTTTAGATTAAAAGGTGATTAATTGTGCCCATTGCCAATAGGTGTACGCCTTTCGGCGTAATTAGAGGCGAGAGTACCAGATGGTGCAAGGCGAGAGGATCATCCAAGACACAATACACAAGAGTAAGCTGACAGATTTGGCAAAGAGCAATAAAGTATAATGGGTAGGTCGGAGAAGACAAGGAAAAGGGCCTTTTTGAATGTATCTTCGCAATAAGTCATATAGCAAGACGTTGTGCGATCCACCAGTGAAGTTGCTACTCAAACACCATTCCAATCTAGTGCCAAAGTTTACTTTCACGTGCAACCCAAGCTTCTGTTAGAAGGCCCTGAGAAGTTTGAACTTTGAGCACATCCCCTCCGCAAGGAAATGACAAAAACAAAGATGTATCAAGGTTAAGCCAGACAAGGTTAAGATAATCGCAGGTCAAGAGATTGGCATGGAGGAAGTAGAGGGTTTGATGAAACTTGCTTTAGTTGGTCATTTTATGGGCAAAATGGTGAAAGGGGAATCATTCAAAAGTTCGTTGAATGCTAGATTGAAGAAGGTGCTAGGTTATATTCCCATCTTCCACATGTTGGAGTGGCGTTGGATTTGCTTTGTGCTGAGACAAGAAAAGGATGTTGAGGCAATCCTGAGTCAAGATTAGCTTTGGAGCCCCTCAGGTCTAGTTCTAAAGCGGTGGAAGCCTAGTTTTGACCGTTGAAGCAAGCTTATGTTCATTGAACAAATCTGAGTTTTAATGCCTACGTTGCCTCTCAAACTATGGAAGAAGATTTTTGGGGGAAGGAGGATAAGCATCTTGCAAGGATTTTGGTCCAACTAGAATTGCGAGAAAGTCACCCTGCAGACTGAATGGGGAGAATGGTCTCATGTTCAAAAGTTGGACTACTGGAGGTTAACTTTCCATTGCTCAGGGTGCCAAGCAATGGGGCATCTGTGAAGAGACTACAAGGAACCCTCCACAGGCTTGAGTAGGCAGAAAAATGTGGGTTACTAAAGATCATAGGTTGGAGACTCCTACAGGCTCGAAGAAAGAGACTTTGGAGGAAATGGCACCGAGTATGGCTCTCGAAGAAGTCTCAAGAATGGAAGTAGAGAAGTCCCCGACTACTATTCTTCCATGGCAATTTTCTTCAATTAGCAATGATCTCATGACCCTAAAGGATCCAACAATTGCTACTCAAGGTATGTCCTCATGCTATAGACCTTATCCCTCAATCTAGAAAAAATGGGTTTATTTCCTCTGCAAAAAGTCCTAGTTTAGAGGTGTTAATTAGTAAGGGGGTTTCAAGATCAATAAGCCCTAAGGCTATTTCTTCTTCCTTACTTACCTAGGAGTTGTTTTTGCACTCCCACATTGTATGTTATGAACCAACGCCAAAATAGTTAATGAATAACAATCCACTTCAAGGGACAAACCTCCTTTACAATATATCCAATTCACTAAACAAGATGAGATGCCTATACAAATGAATCTCCTTTATTATAAATAAGAGATAAAGTGAGCATGATGTAACCTACTCTAAGTCGACCTAACCATTGTGAAATTTCGAGCTTAGATTCAGAATTCACTGTACTTTTTATTTTCTGCAATATATTGTGCAGATCTGAAAACTTAACTGAATAACAATGCAGAAACATGAAAGTTGTAAAGCAGTATTAGACAGCACACAAAAATTTAGCCACACAATAAAACAGGATTTTATCCTGGGGAAACCCAAAGAGGGAGAAAAACCCCACCAAACAAAACTTCTTTATCAGCAAATAGATGAATGATTAAACTGATTACAACATCACCATGAGAGTGTGCTTTAGAATGAGGTTGCCAGAATGAGAGTGCCCTGATGTGCTACCGGCAAAAGTATATATCTGTTGTCTGCAAAATATCTATCTGTTGCCTGCTAAAAATATATTTCTACTGCCTGCAAGAGTATCCTTGTTCTTCTCCTTGTTCTCCTCTCTAATGCGCTGCATAACATATATGTATAATGAAGGGTAGATCTCTATATATACTAGGCGCAAAGGAGAGATGAGTGAGCTCGACTTAGGAACTGAATGCATGCCTTTACAACTCGTCTTTAGACTTGACTTTACAACTCAACTTGAATTGTAACTAGACTTGTAACTCATCTTGTAACTTGACTTGTAACTCGACTTTGCATGACATGACAACTCGCCCTTGAGACTTGACTTTGCATGGCATGACAACTCGCTCTTGCAACTGGACTTGAGACTCGACACACCAACTTCACATGCAACTCGACTTTGTCAACTTGAGTTAGACAACTCGAACTTGACATGCAACTTGACTTTTACAACTTGAGTTAGACAGCTCGAACTTGACATGCAACCTCGACTTTTTACACTCGAGTTCATAACTCAGCTTTCACACTTAAGTTCATAACTCGACTTTCACACATGACAACTCGTCATTCTTCTCATGGTGGATAAGGTCACACGCGCCAACGCACTAAATCATTATAATTACATCATTTGCATAAGTGATAAGGAAGATTGTTTGTCACATCAGTCTAGCTCACAAGATTTATACATTCATCCTGTCTATTGCTAGATTTTCCTTGGCTTTTGCGCTGAGCTCACAAGGCTGACCTTGACTGTTGCACATGGCTCACAAGGTTTTTGTCCTGGCTCACAAGGCTTGTACGTTTGCCTTGACTCTTGCCATGACTTCACAAGACTATCTCTAGCAGCATCTCTTTCATCCTGAATTTTGTCCTGGCTCACAAGGCTTGTACGTTGGCCTTCACTCTTGCCATGACTCACAAGACTGTTTAATCTCCAAGTCTCCCTGGCTAGCCTCAGGGTGGTCACTTAAGACCTCTCATTGGAGAATGTCTTTCGATGCTGCTACTTTCAACAACCGTAACTAATAAACTAATAGTAAGTGAGTGTTAGGGCCTTAGGGGCCTTAACATAGCCCTCTCTTTTAAAACATATTTTCCCTCAAAGCTTGTAATTGAGGGTGTTTCTTCATGAACTGCTCAGTTTCCCATGTAGCTCTTCTGGAAGCATTATCTTCCACTTGATTAGGTACTCCATAATGGATCTATTCT
This sequence comes from Picea mariana, assembly GCA_032191745.1. Classification (NCBI taxonomy): domain Eukaryota; kingdom Viridiplantae; phylum Streptophyta; class Pinopsida; order Pinales; family Pinaceae; genus Picea; species Picea mariana. Next base: position 224,224 of record JASDQU010014452.1, read on the forward strand.
GAAGAGATATAGAACGTCGATCTATAACTTTCTTTGTTCAAAAATTAACTTCCCTCCATCTAATTCTGGAAGTTTTGTCTGCACTGGCGTAGTTTGTCCCAAAACCTTTTTTAGATAAGATACATGAAAAACCTTATGAATGCGAGAGGAAGGAAAATCTAACTCATATGCCACTTGTCCAATCTTACGAATAATCTTGTAGGGTCCATAAAATTTTGGAGCTATTTTCTTATTCTTTTTTGTTTGAGAGTAGATTGCTTATAAGGTTGTAGTCTCAAAAATACCCAATCACCCTCAAATTGTCTTTCACTTTGATGTTGATCTACTTGTTGCTTCATCCTGTTTCATGCCATTTGAAGGTTTTCCTTAAGAATTGTCAAAGTTTCTTTAGTCTTCTCCATATGTGACTCTATTGCCTGTACTTTGGACTTGTCCTGCAAAAAGTATGAGATACTAGGAGTCAGATATCCATAAAGGGCTTCAAATGGGGACATCCTAGTAAGATGTGTGATAGGTGGTATTATACCACCATTCTGCTAAAGGAAGCCACTTCACTCATTGACATTGCTTGTCTGAAGAATAGCAACGAAGATAACCCTCTAAACATTTGTTGACTATTTCTGTTTGACCATCTGTTTGTGGATAATATGTTGAACTCATAGCTAGTGTTGTTCCACTCATCTTCCATAATTCTTTCAAAACTTTTACTATGAATTTTGGATTTCTGTCACTTACTATTACTTTAGGAAATCCATGAAGTCTATGAATTTCCTTCATGAACACTTATGCCACTTGAATTGTCGTATATGTACTTTGAATTCCACAAGCAAGTGCATATTTTGTGAGTCTATCCACTACCACAAAAATGGCATCCTTGCCTTCTGATTTTGATAAACCTATAATGAAATCCATTGATATCTCTTCCCATCTTTGATTATGTATGTGTAAAGGCTGAAGTAAACCTGGAGATTTTATTGTCTCTCCTTTACTTCTTTGGCAAACCTGACATTCTCTTACAAATCTTTTAATATCTTTCTTCATTCCTTCCCAAAAAAAAAAATTAATCCTTTCATATGTTTTAAGGAACCCTGAATGTCCCACCATTGGAGAGTCATGAGACTCCCTTAATATTTGTTGCTTCAACTTTGATTGAGGGCATAAAAATATTCTACCCTTGTACCAAAGGATATCTCTCTTCCACTACCAATGTTCCATAGTGTTATCACTCCAAGAAACTCCTTAGGGTTGTAAGCTAAGGATGCTTGGTAACTTAGAAATAATGGTTTTTGGTATTTTTATAGATGGATCAATGAGATAACAAATTATAACTCAGTACTCAGACCTTAAATGGGTAATCAAAACAAACAGAGCTCTCATGAAACAATAATCAGATGGCAAGCTTAAATGGATGAGAATACAGAGTTACTAAACCAAATACAACATGTAGGGTTTATAAAACTGTGTAAAACAATCTTAAGTAAACTATGAGCTGACTGGTGAGATGAAAGTCACTGCAGCTAAAACAGTTTAATTAAAACAGAGGAAGACAGGTGATAAAATCTGATATTGTAACAGAGAGAAATCTATCTTTTTGCATTAGCATCAAAAAAGTCTGTTTACATAGCATAAGAGTATCTAAAATCGAACCCCCTAGTGCTCCAAATGTCTTTGGCTTTATAGCCTTACAAGATGAAATCTAGATCCTTGAAAGATGGATCAGATTTACTAAAAATAGTCAAATCAAAACAGATACAACAAGTGTAGGATGAGATCCTATAAAAATGGATCTAGAATGGAAAATCAAAACGAAATAGGAAAGGTTCTATTTAATGATTTCTAAAAATAGAAGATTGCCGATGAAGTGCAGTTTTAGCCTCCCAAGGCTGTTTGATTTGGACCTCCAAAGCTAAATTCGAATTGGGTGATGTGTCATTTGATCCCTATCAATTTGCCCTTGAAAATGACCAAATCTAGTCAAAAAATTCCCTTTTGACTTTCATCTCCAAGAATGGTCTTCAGATTTTGGTTTGATAATTCATAACCAGCTTATTGAAGAAGGTTTCAAACCATTCAAACCCAAAAAATCCTGATCTGGGCGAAAATTTGGCTATTCTGGCCGTGACAGGCTTTCAACAACTAATTTACCCGAAAATCCGCTCCTTAGCTGGTGAAAGGCGCAGCTTTCAACAGCTAACTAGTTGTAATTCTGCCTTCTACGCTGGTGAAAGCGCAAATTTTTTCAAAATCAAATTTCTCAGTCATGGAGAGTTCGTTTTGCATGCTTAAATAGTCGATCGACATCTAGAAAATCTAAGCTTTCCAATGGTGTTTTCAAATCTTCATTTGGAGCTCGGGAAGGGATTGAAAAGTGCCCTGCAAGTTTAAGCATCATTCTTTCAAAAATGCCCGTGCATTTTTTATCGCTAACAGGAAGGACAGACAGTCCAATTCTTTTCTCAACAAAGAGCCACTACGTCTTCTTTCCATTTGCAATTCAAAACCCCAAACGATTATGCACACACGACACAGGAAACTGATATTCGGGCCAAGGTCTTGCGCTATTTAAAGCACTCGGGAGTCGGCTCTGTTTTTTAACATTAGAAGCTTAACAAACATTCGTGAGCGATGCGTGATAGGGAAGCAATGTTCTGATTGATGTTGTCAGCCCGGTAGTACAGCTTCTGTACCTGCGCTAATGGATTTGAACTGGCCATCCCCGACGCCATGATTGTGGAGCATGAGTTTCTGAACCGGATCCGATTTGTAATCCGACTTGGACGTGGAACTCGAGTTTTCATGATTATCCACTTTCACCAGCGCGTCTTTCTTGATTGCATGACGTGAGTTGATCGCATCATCAGTTGATATTTGAAACATGGATAAACGCACGTGATTCCCGCTTTCTCCAGCTAACGGCCCGTGGAAAACGCCCCTTAGCTGTTGAAACTTACCACTTTCACCAGCGCACAATCCTATGGAAAACGCCCCTTAGTTGTTGAAAGTTACCACTTTCACCAGCGCACAACCCTGTGGAAAACGCCCCTTAGTTGTTGAAAGTCATTACTTTCACTAGTGCACAACCCGCAACAATGTTTCTTTGGATGTTTGAAAAATTGATACTTTCACCAGCGCACGGACCTATGAGAGATGCTCCTTAGCCGTTGAAAGTCGCCACTTTCACCAGCTAACACTCATCTTTTAAACACACATTAGCTGTTGAAAGCATTTTATGAAAATTTTAAAGAGAAGACCTTTATGGGACGTCTTATTTCTAAGACAAAAATCAAAACCTAAGTTTTGCAGTCAGAAAAAACTCAAAACCAATTTGAGAAAACTACCAATAGCCATGCTATCCACCACAAAATGCGACCATAGGGACAGGTTCATTTTGGGAGCTAACACATAGAGTTCATCCCTTAACAAATTGTATTTTTTGTCTACTGGTATTGTCATTTTTCCATTCTTGGCAAGCTTCTTCCAACCACGCATGAATGGAAGATGTAACGGAATATAAACTTGAGGCTTCTTCAATTTTTGAAAGGGCATATGCTACCACATTATCTTTCCCCTTTTTGTAGATTATTTCAAAATCAAACCCTTGCATTTTTGCTACCCATTTTTGTTGCTCTTCTGATGACTATCTTTGCTCCAAAAAGTAGCTTAGGCTATCATGGTTTGTCTTGACTTTAAAATGCCTCCCAATGAGATATTGTCACCAATTTTTTATTGCATGTAAAATTGTTGCCATTTCTTTTTCATATGTAGATATCACCAAGTCATTTCACTTGAATTGTTTATTTTCAAAGGCCAACCATCATGCGTCAATATTGCTCCAATTCCTTGTCTTGGTGCATCACATTCAACTATGAATGTTTTACCAAAATCAAGTGTTGCCAATACTAGTGTAGAAGACATGGCATCCTTTAAGAGTGTTAATGCCAAGGTAACCTCTTCCTTCCATACAAATGAATTTTTCTTCAAGAGAGATGTGAGCGGACTTGCAATGCATGCATAATTCTTAACAAATTTTCGATAATGTCCTATAAGACCCAAAGATTCTTGATGTTCTTAGGAATAGGCCATTTTGTAGTAGCTTGGATCTTTTGAGGGTCCACCTTAACCCCTTCCCTTGAAACAAGATGGCCCAAATACTCTCCTTGTTTCCCAAAAGCACATTTGGATCTTTTTACATATAAATGATTATTCTCCAGAATTTGTAAAACTTTATCCACATGTTTAATGTGGTCTTCCCATGATTTGATATAGATAAGTATATTGTCAAAGAAAACCAACATAAACTTTCTAAGTTGGGGTCAAAAAAATTTGTTCATAAAGCTTTGAAATTAGGAGCATTAGTTAACCCAAAAGGCATGACCAAGATCATAGTGCCCTTCATGTGTCCTGAAAGTTGTCTTGGGAATGTCTTCTTTTTGTAATCTAATTTGGAGGTATCCTAATTTAAGATCTAACTTTGTAAAATAAGCCACTCTATGAAGCTCATCTACTAGCTCATCAATATTTGGAAGAGGAATTTATCCTTTATGGTGATTTTGTTTAGATCTCTATAATTAGGACACATCCTCCAAGAATTATCTTTTTTTCTCACCATGACTATTGGAGCTGAAAATGAACTCCTGCTTGGTTGAATAATACCTGAATCCAGCATATCTTTTACCATTTTCACAATCTCCCCCTTTTGTTGAAGAGGATATCTATAACGACTTTTATTAGGAGTACTTCCAGGTATTAGTTCAATTTGATGTTCATGATCTCTAGATGGAGGTAGCCCTTTAGGAATTTCTTGGAAGACCTTATGGTGCTTTTACAAGGTGCATTTTAATTCCTCTGGAATATTTTCATCTTCCTGCTTTACTTCCATAGAATAAAGTCTAACCACAACTCCCCTACTACCCTTTTTTAAGAGCTTTGTCATTCTATGAGTTGATGACATGAGAAGGTTTAGATTTTAACCCTTTGAGTTCATATTGACTTCCTTCCAATTCAAATCTCATGAATAATTCTTTAAATTTTGTAGAAATTGTACCTATTGTTCTCAACCATTGAATCCCCAGAACAACATCTACTCCTCCAATGGGAAAGGCATACATTGAGCTTTCTAAGTTTTATTCTCCCATACTAAGTTTAATGTTGTGGCATTTTCCTACATAATCAATACTCCCTCCATTAGCAACCAATACATGAAAATTTGTCAATGGATACACAAAACAATTGAGGCTCCCTGGTAATCTTTTATTAATAAAGTTATGGGTACTACCTGAGTCAATAAGAATATGACCTTTTGCTTCTTAATGTATCCTACAATCTTAAGGGTTTGAAGTGCTGACAAACTTGCCAATGCATGAATAGATATTTCACACCTGTCACGGTTGTGCATAATTTCTAATATTTTTCCTGCTCTTTTAAGTTCACAAGTTCTTCCTCATCCCTTTGTACAGATGCATCCATTTCCTCTTCATCACTATTCTCCAAGGTGAACAATTTAGTTTCTTGACGTTATGCTCTTTCAACCATTTAGTATTATTCTTTCCTCCATTTTCTTTGGTGATATTCGAGTAGGTTGAGGTAGGGTTTCCTTATGAGCCCCAAATCAATCTCTGCTTCCTGCATATATTCCAATTGTATACTTGTGTGTAGCTCTATTCTTGGTTTGAATATGACGAGCAAATTGCACAACCTCCATAATATTTTCAGGATGTTTCAAGAAAAGCTCGTGTTTAATGTCTTCCTTTAATCCACCCATGTAAGCTTCCAACAAATGTTCATCACTTATGTTATCCACCCTTGTGGCCAACCAATGAATTTCTGAATTATAATCTTCAATATCACCCAAGTGTGTGATTCTTGTCAATTGACTAAAGTAGTCTTGTTCCCAAACTTTTCCATATTGTGCTTCTAAGTCTCTTGTAAATAAACTCCAACTATAATGATAGGAATGGGGCTTCCTTTTGAGTACCCATTGATACCATTGATAGGGTTTTATCTCAAAGTACAAGGTTGCTAAGGAAATCCTTTGCTTATCATCCATAATATTATGCAATCCAAAGTATTGCTCTATTTGGTTCACCCATGTAAAAACTTTTGTTCCATCAAACTTTTTTAATTCAACCTTGGGAAAGTTGACACCCTTAGGAACCCATCCATAATTAACTCCACTGTTAGAGTTAAATCCACCTGAAAAATGTTTATTAGTGGAAGGTTGTTCAGCATGAATACTACCTTTATTTTCATAAGTCTCTTCAATTACAATGTCACTTTCAAAAAGCCTCCCATCTATTTTTCTTTGTGTGTTTACTACCTCATTACTTGTTATTGACCTAGCACTCAATTCATTAAGTTGGTCCTCCTATTTGGAAAGCTTGTTATGTATCTCCTCATTTTCTTCATGAGTTATGGATGAGCTTTCTATAGGTCTACTTAGTTATGTAATTTTTTAAGCACCCCTAGCCATGTGGTATAACAATAATAATACTCCTCTATTTTCTCTTTATCACAAATTTTGAATCACCAAAAATAGGTTTTCCAATAAAAAGTGTTAAATTTATAGCAGCAGAGCCATTCTCCTGGAGGATGGCTAAGACCCTAGACGAGATCTAGGGCCCCCGGTGCACTCCTGGGGTATTTGCTCTGGGACCAAACAGTCAGTGCCATGGCAAAAGACCCTTCTTAGGGCCCCCAGTATATGACTGGGGTTCTTAGTCTGAGACTAAGCAGATAAAGCCCCTAGATATGTCTAGGGCCCCTGGAAATGTCCAGGGTACCCATGCCTGAGGCATGGGTTGATCCATGGTCTTGTACCATGGTGGAAAAGACCCTTATGAGGGCCCCCAGTATACGACTGGGGTTCTTGGTGAATAACCAAGCAGTGAAGACCCCTGAGAGGGCCCCCAGTATACGACTAGGGTTCTTGGTCTTGGACCAAGCAGTTAAAGCCCCTAGATAAGCCTAGGGCCCCTAGAAAAGTCCAGGGTACCCATGCATACGGCATGGGTTGATTCTTGGTCTATGACCAAGCAGGCAAAGCCCCTAGATAAGCCTAGGGCCCCTGGAAAAGTCCAGGGTACCCATGCATACGGCATGGGTTGATCCTTGGTCTCTGACTTTGGTGGATAAGACCCCAGGAAAAGTCCTGGGGCTACTTGATTCTCTATCAAGTACTTGATGGTACATGACCTTCCTTGAAGAAGGACATAACCACAAGAGGGATAAGTCCCATATGCAGTGATGATAAAGTAATAGGTTCACCATGTGATATGAAGGAATGAGTAATGCCACCTTGCAAACCCTGCTTTACCCTTGTTTGATTAGTTTGGGGTTTTGTTGTTTTATTAAGGGGTAAAATTAAAAGTTAAATTTTAAATATTATTATCACATGTTTAAATTTCAATTTAAACATGTGATTTTTAATTTAACTTAAACTCACCCTTACCCTAACCTAAACACTATATAATAAACCCCCCCTCACCTTCTACTTATCTATCATTTTCTAGCATGCTAGCGCTGATCTCCTCTAGTCTGCGGCCTCTTTGTTGTTGGAGTTACCTCTTGGATTAGTTGTGAACACCTTCCAGCCTGCCGCCTCCTTTCTGCTGTGAATATCTCTGGCTGCCGTGGGTGACTTCAGCTGCCGCCTGTCTTGGGGTGTCCTTCCAGCACCATCCTCCTTCCTTTGACTGCTGTTGAAGTGTGTGGCTAGGTGCGGCCTTTTCTTGTGCTGGCTGTAGGCACAGGTGCGGCCCTACTTGTGTGCAGTCTCCATTGAGTTGGCTGGTTTGGGTATTGGGTTGTATGTGAGCAGCGTGCCTCCCTTTGAGTGCAATCTTTTGAGGTCAACAGCCTTGTCCTGTGAACAGATCTAAAGGGTTTTTGGTACCCCTCTTCTCTATCTGCTGTGTGAAGAGTTTATCTGTTGTGCGGCCCTCTTGCTAGGGCATTTTTGTGGTTGCTGAACTACCTAACAGTTCACATCTGTTCACTGCCAAGATAAGGGTTTTTTATACACAGTCCTGTTTTCAGCCTCTTGGGTAAGGGCTTTACTGTGTGAGGGTTTGGGCATACTTACCTTGGTTAGGTTTGTGTTCTTTTATCCCTGTGGCCTTTGAGCTTGGTGGCAAGAAAGTTCCTTCAGTCTTTGGCATAGAGATCCACTATAGATCTATGGGCTGAACCTTTGTCTGAGCATACTAAACTGGATCTACACCTACTGTGGTTACTGTGCTATCTTCAAGGTAAGGTTGTTGTACCAAGTATGTATCTTACTTGTCTTTTTTTGGATCTGATCTGATTGTTATTACAGAACTGTCTAGCTTTGAATAGATCTGAGGAAATGCTTTGAATACATAAGTTTTCTATGGTGAAATGATTGGTCTAAATAGTTAGATCTGAAATCTGTGTTGTAGTCTTGTAGATCTATTGATATGATCAGATCTGTTCATTGCTACATTGAATCAGAGTACTATCTTTAGATCTGGGTTTACATTTATATTTTGATCAGAGTTTTCTCTTCAAGTTTGTTGCTGTTCCTCATAGATCTTCATGCTATGTGTCTCTATCTCTGATTGAGTTCAAGATCTAGTTGTTGTGATCATTGAAATTTAAAAGAGATTACTGTGTTGCAAATTTACCCTAAAATCTAACAAAAAGTTATGTCAATTGTAAGTGACATACCTTTAAAACCCTAATTTTTTAGACTATCTTGTTGGTTGATCTTTGTCCTGATGTATTTTAGAAATTTCGGCCTTTCAGAGTCTGAAATTTCAGCCTATAGCACTCTGATATATCTTCTCTACAATCACAGATCTGACCAAAATTTGATGTGTCAGGTGAAAGTAATGGTAACTTTCCAAAAACTTGTTGATTCTTAGCACTTTTTTAATAAAGAACTTTTATGGCATGCCATATGTCCATTATTTCAAATATGATTCTAAAATTTTTACCTAAAATGATGTTGTTTGTATCCTTTCCAACATAACTAGTGGCACTCAATTTGTACTTTCCAAGCTTCAAATAAGTCACTTCTAGAAAGAACACATGTTTGAGGACTAGTCAAATACCCCTAATTCCCATAAGTGCATATCTCAAAAATTAAAACCATCCAAAACCTAAAAAATTGATCATGAGTATTTCGCTATGTCTCCTCGAGATCCTAAAAATTCCAGAGTCTGGAACTATTCTAAAAAAAATATAGCGAAAATTTCAAGATAGCTCGTTTGGAATTGATTTCTAGACTAGTCACAAACCCTAAATTCCACAAGTTGTATCTCAAAAAGTATAACAAACCAGTACTTGGAATTTTTACCACACGTACCTCAATATGTCTCCTCAATCTCCTCAAAATTTCGTTATTTGAAACGTCCCAAAAAAAAAAGTTGTATCGAAAATGTCAAGATGTCGAAAATAAGCGAAACCTTAGGATCGTATGCTCTAATACCAAATGTTATGAACAAACTCGAAAATAGTCAATGAATAACAATCCACTTCGAGGGAGAAACTCCTTTTACAATATATCCAATTCACAAGACAGGATGAGATGCCTATACAAATGAATCTCCTTTATTATAAATAGGAGCTAAAGTGAGCATGATGTAACCTACCCTAAGCCGACCTAATCATAACTAATAAACTAATAGTAAATGAGCGTTAGGGCCTTAGGGGCCTTAACATTGTATCCACACTAGATGTATCTTTTAGTTCCACTGACCTACTTTTGTGGTCATTTGTCAAACATTAATAAAATTATCTTATTTTAGTGTCATTTGACGAATTTTTTTATTCTAAGAAGCCTAAGAATTCAAGTGAAATGGTCTCCATCCCTACGGATGGCCACTTAAAGGATTGCAAGGTTAAGCCTCGAATGCCAATCTTAAAGTCAAGCTACAAACTTCGATCTAAAAAGGAGTTTCCCTTGGATGAAAAAGGGGACTTTAAAGGGTGGTTTGACCTTAGATACAGGTAAACCTGCAACTGTAGAGCGAAAATCTCATATGACCATTACAAAACTGAAAACCTCAAAAGAAGTTAAAGAAGAAAAGTCATTAACTATTAGCGGGGTCCTTAAAGCAGGGAAGACCTTGAAGACAGTTACATAATGATTGTCCTATCCCTGAATGTGAGGAGGGTTGGGGTGCCCTAAAATAGCTATCCCTAAAGAGATTGTTATCAGTTATAAGTCGGACGTAGTTCTTCTTCAAGAAACCATATGTGCAGGTTCTAAAGAAATTGAGATCCTCGTTCTGAAAGGTTGGGATTTCTATTCAATTGATGCTAAGGGTTTGTCCAGAGGTCTTGTCACTCGTTGGAATGCAAGTAGTGACCCCATCTCCACTAACAATCTAAATGCAAGTATTGTGTTAGAATGCAGATCAAAGGAATTAGGGAAAGAATTTAGGCTCATCAACCTGTATGAGCCGTATGAAGATAGAGAGCCTTTTGGGGAAATGTTGAAAGATGAGGGCTCTTTGGAAGGGGAGAATGTAATTATAGGTGGAGGCCTTAATTTGACCTTAAATTTAAGGGAAATTTGGGGAGAAGTAGCCAGGCCTAACCCTCTCACAGAGTATTTTTCTCATATTTTAAAAGATTTTAAGTTGGTGGATGTAGAGCCAGTTCAAGTAGTCCTACCATGGAGACACTCCAAAAGAGGTAGAGATGGCATCTCTAAAAGACTAGATAGGTTCTTGGTGGTAAAAAGGCTAGTTGAGGAATTTGCTAGATTAAAAACATGGGTTGGGTATGGAGTCTCCTAAGATCACATGTCCATATTGTTTCAAATTGGATCCGATGACATTAAAACCCCTAGCAGGCTAGCCCCTTTTAAATTTAATCGTGCCTAGTTAAATGAGGATGACTTCAAACTCTTAATATTTGGCAATTGGAGGAAATACGATGCAAATTCTAGTGACTCAACGATAAAGCAATTCTCAAATTATCCAAAACAGGTGAAGAAGGTTGCCTCCTATATGGATTGAAAAGTGGTAAATTGCCTTGCTAATGGTCCTCATAAAATCACAGGACAGAGTAGACAATTTGGACATGTTACCACTTACATTGCATGGGGTCCATGCAACAAGATACTATGGTCTTGTAGCAGTTTCAAAGGAGCTGGCATGAGGTTATTCCGAAGCATATGCATATTCATCTTTCATCACACTTCTGTAATCATCAGAGATCAGACAGTAGCTTTCCAAGTGGCACTTCATGATGGTTTCTTTGATGCTGTACATGGTTAGGAGGGATACCAATCACCCATTTCTCACCCCCTTTCAGTATCTTGTTCATAATGTGAGCTCCAGCAGTTTCATCATGCTTTATGTTAGAATTTAAGGGCAAAACAGTAGACTAGCTAGAAACAGAAAAGCTTTTATAAATTTCCAATCATCTGCTACTGTAATTCTAGATCAGCAAAGCATTAAAATTTCTGATGCATAATCTAATCGCATAAAACAGTAAATAACAGAATATTTACCTGAGTATTACCTTAGCTGAAAACAAGGAACAAATTACCTGATATGCTGCTGTTACCTTCCTCAATGTATGCTCAGAAAAAACTTAAAGGATCATGGATCAAACCCTCAGGGTAGATCTCATCATGATCATGTGGATATTGCCAAGAACAACTCTTAGTAAATCAGAAAACAAAACAGCAGGCTAAGAGTCTAAGGATTATGCCACTATCAAGTAATAGGGCTGAAAGTAAAACAACACTGTCCAACCTAGGGCTGGAAAAGAAACCATGAACAGCTTTAACACTTTTCAACCCACAGAAAAATCTGCTTCAAATATCAGCAGTTCCAGAACAGCCCCAATAGTCCAATTCACAATAGAACTAGGGCTGCTAGCAAACAAGGTGAGGCAGCGCACAAGGGGCGGCACCAACAAGAGGTTAAGGCAGCAGCATCTAGACAGCAAGGTGGCACCAGCAAGAAGATCCAGCACACCAATCAACCCTAGTGGAAAAACTCGGCAACGGCAAAAAAGCGGCAAGGGTCTTGAAAACATCGGCACGGCAAAAATCGGCGAAAAAATCGGAAAAAATCGGAAAAACTCGGCAAACATTAAAAAATACATAATTTATTCATTTTTTTTCAAAATTTTAAACATTTTTCAATATATAAAGCAACAA